>JAJPUD010001030.1:248380-304715 GCA_023553655.1 Myrmecobius fasciatus | reverse complement strand
TAAGTTTTGTTATCTTGACAAAACAAACAAACAAAATACCACAGGCTTTTTGAGGACAGTGAATGCTTCTCAATTATTTCATTTTATGTTCTCTGTGGAGAACCCGGGTTAAGAGAGGTGCAAGAAAAATCATCTATTTGGACTCAAGAGTACAGATTGAGGCAATTTTTTTGGACTTGGGAAATGTGGGAATTTCACCCGACTATGCATAAATAATGATAACAAGGTTTTTTGGTCCCCGCCCTTGTTTCTGAACTAGCTGGGTGGAGAGGGAAAGGGAGTCAGATTTCCATATGAAAAAAAAATTAAAAGAAGAAAAAAATTATCATCTGTTGTCACTGCTGTGACATAATTTGGAGACTTGGAGATAAGTGCTATTGTAACCTCTTTTCACAGTTTAAGAAAATGAGGCAAACCAGATAGTAACTGAATGGCCTAGGGTCACACAGTTATCTGAATTCTTAATTATGTGGGACTTCCTGATTCCAGATCCAGATATGTTGATCTATCAATCTACCAAGATCACCTAAATCTATCCACTTTAGTTCTTTCTTTGCTGACATCTCTGCTCCCTATTTACTTTTTCATTAGGTAGCAGGAAATCCTGAAAAATCCAAAAACTTAAATCACTTTATCTCTGAAGGTTTGTGGGGAGAAAGTTAGGAGGGAGAGAGAATGTTTGACAAGTGAAGTTCCCATTCCTTGACTCCACATTTTGACTTTGTTTAAAGTGTAATCTTTTTTTTTTTTTTTTTTTTTGCTTTTTGCTGAGGCAATTGTAGTTAAGTGACTTGCCCAGGGTCACACAGCTAGGGAATGTTAAGTGTCTGAGACCAGATTTGAACTCAGGTCCTCCTTACTTTAGGGCTGGTACTCTATCCACTGTGCCATCTAGCTGCCCTGTTTAAAGTGAATTATAAAAATGTGAAGAAGTACAAAGATAAGAATAAATGTACATAGTGTCACTGAGCCTAATATTTCTATTGTTACTGTCCAGTTATGATCATGTGGCTATGCTCTGGTTGTATCATTACCCAGCACTGTTTATATGTATTTCCTATGTATTTTAATAAAGTTTTGCTCTGCACAAAGTACAACATATCACACATACACAGAGGAGGTTTTGTTTGTTTGTTTTTTTTCTAAGATGCCATTAAATGGAAAAGAACTCTGGATGAAGGGTTTTAGTCCTCACTCATCTGACTGTGTAACCTTGGCTAAATCACAATCTCTCTGGGTATTAATTTCCTCACCTATTACATAAAGAAGGGGATTGGGATAATCTCTAAATTAGTTTCCAAAAGCTTTAAGTTAATGAAATGACAAAATTCAGGCTTTTCTTGTAGGTTATGTGAAAGTGTAAGAGTTTAAAAAGGAATTGAATAAAAGCAAACTTGCTAATTAGCTCCTACTTTATAATGTTTTTGCTAATCATTTGATTGATTTAAGATTTCCTGCCTTCATAATTATAAAAAATGATTAAAGATATATATGTATATATAAAGTTAACTATATAATTAATATAAAATATGTAATGTGTTAATATATTAATGAATTCATACTAAATTAAATATATATTAAATATACAAATTAAAGAATATAATAGAAGTTAAAGGTATATAAAATATAATACATTAAACTTTTGAATTAAGCTTTTTAAAAATCTTAAAACACAATATAAATACCAGTTATTATTGTTAATAATTATTATGTGTATATGAGGATATGTATATGAATTTCATGATTGGGATACTAGTTTTGTCAATAGTTTTCACATGAATATTTTAACCAATGCACTAGATTACGTTTATTTCTTTTTTTTTCATGTTTATTTTTTCTTGCTTATAAAACTGTAAAACAAAACCCAAATTTATGAATTTTCTACTATGAATTTTTGTTGTTATAAACTTTAGCCTCTATTCACTCTATATTCAGTAATTGGTATAATGCACATAGTTGTAGCCTAATAAATGTTTATTGATTTACTGACTATTGACTATATGTTGGGTATGTGGATGAATCTCCTGTTATTTACTGGTGTGGGGAATTCTCAGTGAAGAAACTTTTCTTACTAATTAACTATACCTTTATAACTTACGGTTTTTGAGGATGACCCCAGGGCACTGAGAATTTACTAGTCCTAGATCACACAGCAAAAATGTATCAGAAGGATCCAAAAGTGAGGTCTTTCTGATTCCATAGTTACTATGTCACATGGCCGCTTTATACATCTAACTAATTTAATTTCTGTATTTCCATCTTCAAGGTACCCAATTGACTAAAGCAGTATCAAAGCATCCCTATTGGCTTCAGCATCTTGGCTCCTCCTGCAACCATCTATCCTAAAGTATCCTTTCATGAGGGAACAATAACTCTTTGAAAATGCACTCCCATGGCAATAACGGTTTCTACAGATTGGAAAAGGGCTTACTGGAGAAGGGTCTATTATTCTTTGTAGTCTTACTCAAGACCAGAAAGCATCCTAATAAAGAATGGAAAGATCATCTGAACCAAAGCATTCTTGTAAAAGACAATGCCAAGGCTGTTTTTTGAAGGTAACAAAACCAGATTAATTTGTATATATAACTCAGTTCGGGCTCTTTTCAACAATCAATTTAATATGTAAAGGGTGGTAAATGTTCCTACGAACCAACCATTAGATAGTTTTGAGTTCTGCCATGTGTGAAATTTGAAAATCTACAAAGGGAGACCCTTATAATCTCAATTTGCTTGAATTCCAATGTTGTCATCCACTTCCCTTTCCTTGAACTGGGCTCTGAACAACAGAAACCGAGACATTAGCTTGTGAGATCATGCCATATGAAACTACAGAGTTTATAAATTCAAATTCATAATTGCTCTCGACAACCCTACTTGCAAATACACACAATATTAAAATCACATCAAAGGTCCATCCATGCAAGATAGAAGCAACATAATACAGGGACACTGGGCACAACATCACCTTAGCACCAAGGGAAATTTCTCCCCGATTACGCCATTCACATTCCTTACGATTGCTGAGGGACTCCAAGTGACGTCAGAATGAAAATGACATCCTGCCACATTTTGTAGTCCCACAAAATTTAAAAGAACATAAAAGGAATAGTCTAGGACTTCTCACTCCAAAGTGTGAATGCTGCTGGAATATTAATTGCTTTGATTAAAGAAACACTCTGGGAAGGTACTAGTAAAAGATGGATTCAATTATTACACACCATCTCACTCCCCCTCAAATTTACACTAAATAAAGCAAGCAAAGAATCAGGATTTGCAATTAACAGCAAGGCATTATGTGATTATTTTGGCTGCTTAAAAAAAAAAATTGTCAGCTGTGCTCATTCACCAGCTGCCACATTACCTATTTTAAGGACAAAAAGCAAGCAAAAATTTCCTCTTATGTTCCTCTTAATGACCGAATTAGTTTCTATACCAGATACAAATGCTATCATGCCAAGGAACTCTTCTAAACCAGCTTAACAGAATGGGATGCGCGGCAGCTGTGAAACCAGGTTTGGATTTTTGTTTTTTGGTTTTTGTTAGCAATCTGGTGGGAAATGCTGCATGTGCAGTTGGGATTAGCAGCGCAGGATGGCAGAAGCAAAAGTCAGGAAGCCTTGAGGGTGGAAATGGGAGAATAAATCATTTCAGCAGCATTAAAAAAAAATCAAATTGCTTTCTGGAGGGCAGGGGGCAAGGAAGGCAGCTTCACAAGCAAAAAATATTAACATAAAGGGTAGGTACCAAGAGAGTCATGTTTCTCAAACACAGACGCCTGTCCGCTTTCTCCTGTGGAGAGGGGTTAAAGCTTTTAAATGAGCTGGAGTGAAAAATGCAAACTGATAAAGGTAAGAAGGACCAAAAAAATGAAAGTTGGCTGGAATCAGTGATGGGCAAGGTTGGTACTACCTCGAGCTCTCTTAGGATTCCTGACTGTCCACAGGTTTCTAAATCCTCCAGCGCCTGAGACCAGAAATTCTCTTCCTGTTCCCCATCAGCATTGTTGTGGGTCCCTGGAAAGCTGTGAACACACAAGAGCTTGGATTAGATTTAGCCAGCTAAATTGGCAATGTGTTTGTCCCTGAATCAAGATTCAACAACATATATACATCACTTATGAAAATAGAGAAATTAGTGTAGAAATGTGGGGAAAAGGACCAGAGATAACTGGGAATTTGTGTGTGTGTGTGTGTGTGTGTGTTTTCCTCTCCCCCACTTGGATAGGAGACAGACTTTCAATTTTAGGAATTTACACTGACACAAATACTGAAGGTCTATTTCTTCACCAAAAAAGTGATTTGATGAGTGATCATTTGGTGAAATCAAGATGCTTTGGCAATGGCTCAGCATGGTGCTATGGACAGAGGGCTGCATTTGGGTTCAAATCTTAGATAAGCCACTTTCTATCTGTAATCCTGGTCAAGTTATCTCCCCCTTTCAGTCTCAACTCTCAAATGAAGAAATTGTAATAGATGACTGATTCTAGTTCTAGGTCTATGATCTTGTGAATCTCCCCGTAACATTTTCCAATGAGCCTGGCTATTGGATTAAAGAAACAGTATTAGAGAAACTGAAGTCACCTAGGTGGTATAGTGGATAGAGTGTCAGGTCAGAAGTCAGGAAGACCTGAGTTTAAATACAGCCTTAGAAATTTACTAGTAATGTGATCCTAGGCACAGGATCTTCACTTGATGCTGTTTGCCTCAGTTCCTCATTTGTAAAATAAGTTGTAGAAGAATATAGCAAACATTCCAGTATTTTTGCCAGGGAAACCCCAAATGGGGTCATGAAGAGTTGGACATGACTGAAATGATTGAACAACAAAAGAAAACTGAGGCTGCTGATTCTCAACTAAATCACATTGTTCCTACTGGGAGGTTAATGATGGATGTTATGCTGAAGGGTTATTAAAATTCCTAAAGGAGATCAAATAGACAAAGCCATAGGCTCGCAACTTTTCCCTCCATCAAAACAGATGTGATTTGCATTAGAACATGCTTTCTTGGAACACCAGAGTGAAAAAGGACTTCTTGACCCAAAGCACCATCTTGAATAAGTCTTTGCTAACTTGCAATTACTAATGTGGTCTCACTTGGTTTTTTGTAAAATGGAAGGGAGAAGCAAAGGTTGCTAGATGTTATGTAGTGAGAAGTTGAATTTCAGAAATAATCTTAATTAATGAGAATGAGTCCTATTACTGTCTGTTCTCATTAGTGTGATTTATTATATTTTTCTTTGGGACTAAGCAAACTCTATAGGAGAATAGGACATCCCTTCTCCTAGCTCCATGCTTAAAATGTTCTTCCTCCTTGCATTTGCTTCTTAGAATTATTAGCTCCTTTCAAAAATCAGTTCCAAAGGTTCTTCCATGAGGCTTTTCCTAATCTCCAAGTCATTACTATACTCTATTTCTAATTCCCAAATTAATTTGTGTTTATAAATGTTTATTGTATATGTTATTTTCTTCTAGAAGAATGTAAGCCTTCTAAGGGCAGGCATTGTTTCATATTTATTTATGTATTAGGACTTCCTAGGAGAATATTTTGGATATTCTTTTGGAACTGTACATGTTATTTTACTGGTAGAGTAAACTCTGAATGAAAAAAAATATTCTTCAAATGTAGATAAGCAATTCTTCAGCAACTTAAGGCCTCTGAGAGTTGCTTGGGGACACAAAGGTTGACTTACCTAGGACCATACAGTCAATATATATTAGTGGTAGAAGTGAACCCAGGTTTTCTTAACTCCAAAGGGGAAGGGAAAAAGGTAAATATTTATTCTTGATCACACTGCCTGGCACAGAATAGGTACTTAAAAAATGTTTGTTAAAATCAAATTGCATCATACAGTTGATTCGACAGTTTTATGTACTTTGCTCAACATTGTGATATTGACCATATTGCCCTTATACATTGTATTATGACTTTACTATTAATAAGCCCAAGAAATTTGGGCAATTCTGAAGAAGAGCAAGACCATGGGAAGAAGGAAAGCACAGATTTCTCCTGAATGACCAAGCAGGGAAAACTGTTGGAAGACACAGCTTCACACAAAAAGTCTTACCTACTAGTTGTTGGTCTTTCCCATTCATAATCACTCAGATCCACTTCTTGATTCAGTGTCTTGCTCGTTGGGGACAAACCACTTCTTTGTTTAGGATTCCTCCATTCAAATGCATTGAAATTGGATCCTGAAGCCTGGAGGCCAGGGCCTAAAAATTTAAGCAAGGCATTATACTCTATTTTTGAAAAAAAAGATATTTTGAAATGAATGTAGTCAAGTTTCTGGTTCATCTTGGCCTTTTTTTGTGGTTGTCTCTCTGCCTGCACTGTGAAAATGTGTAAAGAAACTGACCAATATGAACTAATTTTGGTAGGTTAGTGTAGAATATCGAGATAATGATAAAATTTTAAATATCTTACATTTGATATTTTTGACCATTGTTTCATCCCTTACTTGATGTTTTTTCCTTCCATGGCTTCCATGCTATTCCTGGATAACTTCCTGTCTATAAATGGTCTTTTAACTTTAACTTCTAAAAGTGGAATGTCCCCTTCTCTCTTTGATTCTCTTTAATATCAACATTTTTTCCCTTGACAATTCCATCTACTCCCATGGTTTCAATGATCAATCAATTTGATGACTCTCAAATCAATATATTCAGTTCCCTTGATCCATAAACTTGCATTTTCAACTATACTCAAATATCCTTAAACATATTCAAGACTGAACTTGTTTCTTCTTAAATCCTGATTTTCTTCTCTATTTCCCTATTTCTGTGAATAACACCATCATTCTCTTAGACACTCATGCTTGAAAATTCAGTCATCTTCAATTCTTTTCTCTTTATCATCCTCCATATCCAATTAACCAGTTGTCAAGTTTTGTTGATTGTTGAAAATGTTCTTATTCATCCTCTCTTTTCTCCTTATTTAGATACCATCTTAACACAGGTTCCTTGCTGTCCTTTGAATGAACTCTCTTAATAGCCTTCTATTGATTCTCCTCCAGAGGTATCATGGCTTAAGGGAAAGAACACTCACCTTGGAATCACAGAACCTGAGTACTGCAAATTATGAGACTGCCTACATGGCCTGTGGCTAAGTGACCTTGGATTAGTCCCTTAATTTTTATTTGTCTGTTTCTTCATCTGCAAAATGATAATAGAAGACCTCTAGGTCCCTTCTAAATCTATGATTCCATTATACTTCATACCATCATTAGAATAATTTTCCTTATGCAAAGGTTTGTTCTTGTCTCTTATTTAAAAATCCCTGGAGGCTCCCTCATTGCCTAAAAATTAAAACACAAAATTCTCAGTTTGGTAATCAAAACAAAACTGGGTGATTAGCTACTTCTTGACCTGGTCCTATCCTTTCTTGTGTCTTTGTATAGACAATTCCCAAGTTTAGAATGGATTCCCTTTACTTTTCTACATGCCGAAATCCTTTTCTTTAATACTCAGTTCAGGCAGCATCTTCTCTATCATGTTTTCTGAGCTCTCCAGTTCAAATGATACTTCTCATGACATATTTCTCATAACATTTTGTCTGAACTTTTCCTTTGTACGTAATTACATTTTGTCTTGGATTGTACTTATTTGTATATATGCCTTATCTCCCTTGTTGGGTGATAAGGTCCTTGAAGGGAGGGCTTATTATACTTCCAGCATTTAGCAAAGTACCTTGAATATTATTGACACCTAACAATGTGTTTAACTGAATTAGTAAATACTTTTAGAACTTAAAAAAAAATTCCTTATTAAATCATTTGAACTGTAAAAACTCAGCCAGATTTCTTCAGTTCTATCCCAAAAGATTCCAACTACGTGTGTACACTTCCCCATTTGATAGTTCCACTTTACATATTTTCTTCCCCCAATGGAGTGTAAGTTCCTTGAGGAAAGGAACAGTTTTACTTGCTTATGTATTCCCAGTGTTCAGTATGGTACCTGACATAATAGTAACACTTAATAAATGCTTGCTATCTATCTACATCTACCTACCTATCGTCTCAATTCATCAATTCATATCAATGTATCAATTCATACATCTATCCATTCATCTTATCAGTCTTGATCTATCTCTCTATCTGCCTATCTGTCTGATCTATCATTTATATATAATACTCTCTGAGAGGTATTTGGTCTCTGAATAATTAACTGGCTTGCTCAAAGTCACAAAGTAAGCCGGAGAGTTGAGACTAGAACTTAATTCTCCTTTCTATCACCATAGGGATAAGGGGAAGGACTGTACCAGTGACTTCATTGATATATGGAATATACTGATATGTGAAGATATTACCTGGAAGAAGTTATATATATAAAATACCTTTGCTGCAACTTGAAGTCTGAAAGTTTCCTACTGCACTGAGAGACTGTGCTTTATATTCAGAAGTGAAATCTGAATCTAGGTCTTTCTTCCTGACTTTATGGCCAGTTTTCTTTCTACTATGCCATATTCCCTCTTCTTACCACAATAAATTTTTATAAAGAAATAGTCAACTGTAGGTGGATGGAGTACAGGATTCAAATCTCACCTCTTACATACATATAGGGAAGGAAATCTCAGTCCAATCATTTATAAGTCAATGTTCACCTCACCAAAGCTGATAGTCAACAGTTGGAATCCAGAGACTTAAGAGGAGATCAAGTCTTAAATTCATCCCAAGCAAGTTAGGACCAAAACATGTTGCTTAGGAAAAAATAACATATGTGGACATGCTTCAAAAAACTGTAGTGCATGATACAGTATTTTTCTATTTGAAAACTGGTGTACTGCTACTACTACAGCTATGTATTGTTGTTGGGAAGGAAGGCCATCTAACTAGTAGTCTTGTGCTCTTTCCTCTACATAAGTTCTGATAACACCTTAAATTTGATTAAGAACAAAATAGAAGGTGTAAGTTTTCAAAAAGGTGTATTTTTGTTTTATTATACTGAATGAAGTCTAGAGATCTCAGACATTATGGAAGCACTCATAATTAATGTCAGAATTTCCCATTATTGTCACACAAAATGTTGTGTAAGAGAGAGACACACACACTAGGAATAGCTTTCTCATTTAAATTTTCTCCTCTCTGATAGCACTAAAGTTAAATACTTAAAGAAACATGGAGGGCAGGAGCTATCCATGAGTCATGTTGACCAATGACTCCTAGTAGCACTATACAATTAATAAGGTACATATATAAGAACATGTGGGGACAAATCCCTTTAAATTTTTATTTCACCAAATGCTATCATGTTTTCCTGTAACTGGTATAAATACATAGGGGGTGTGTTAGATCAGGTATCTATTTTACTTGCCAATAGTCTAAGAAAAGAACAGTACTTGAAGGGTAACAGTCTTCTCATCTAAGATTTTGTTCCCAAGGCCTGGGACACAACTCACTGACACATACTGAAAGCATTCCTTATTAGCCTTCACTCTGGTGAGCTCATACTTTATAACAATGCAGAATTTAGGAAATATTTACAGTTCAATATTTCATCTTTTTTCTCTTGACAGCAGCAGAAATGTGATTAGCTGGTTGGTAAGAAGCCATGTGCGTGATGAATGTGTAGTTTGCCACCTATAAGGCTGAATTATTCTTCACTATGAGCAGCCTCTCTTCCAGAAGAGAAATGATAGGGGTATAACTATAGGATATTCCTAATCTATGGGAAGGCTCACCTTTTTTCTCCTTTGAGCTAAAAAGAGAATTGTAAAAGATCAACTTCTTGTGTTGGAAGAAGGGTTAAGGAAGGTCTGCATTTGTTTAAAACACTTCAGGAGCCCCCTTTTGAGAATGTCACTAAAACCAATGCAGTGATTTAGGACCATTGGATAATTTCAAAAAAGAAAACCCTCATAAGGAATGTACAAAACAAATTCCTACAGTGGCAATATCTAAAAATGTTTGTCTCCTGAATTTTAAATCAATCATCTCTGGAAAAGAGAGACTTCTTTGGTACTCCCAAATAGTGGGGAGTTTTTTTTTTTGATTCTTTCAAATTTTTTATAATTTTGTTACTATATAAATTGTCTCCCTTAGTTTTGCCTAATTCATTCTATATAGGTTCATAGAATTTTTTCTTCCCAATTTTTTCTTCACTGATAATACTATTGAATTTAAAAGCACCAAAAGTTGTGAAGCATTTGAAAATAGTCACCTCACTCCAGGGAGACACAAATTCTTTGAGATCATATATTAAATAAATTTTGAATTCACATTGGTATACACTCATCCCTCTAGTATTTATTTAATTCCAAAAAGGATTCTGAGAGAATTTGTCAAATGTTTTATAGAAATTAAAATATATTTAGACTACAGTATTTTCTTGTTCTACAAGTATACAGACTGTCAAAAAGGGAAACTGAGGGTAGGATGGTGGTGATTTCTTAGGCATAGTCCCTGAGAAACCTTAGTGATCATTGTTTCCCTCTCTAAATATTTGCCAAATGTGTCTTCCATAATCCATTCTAGAATTTTGCTAGGAATTGACATTGAGTTCACTAATCCATAGTTTAAAAGAATCTATTTCTTCTTTAAAAACCAAGCCTGTCTCCAGTCTTATTCTTCTGTTACCAACCAGTTTTCAAATATGATAGAGAATAGTTCAACAATTAAATGTGAAAGCTCCTTTATTGACTTGGAATGTTGTTCAAAGGAGGCAGTTTTCTTTTCTTTTCTTTTCTTTTCTTTTTTTTTTTTTTTGCTTTTTGCTGAGGCAATTGGGGTTAAGTGTTCTTGCCCAGGGTCACACAGCTAGGAAGACACTTAAGTATCTGAGATCAAATTTGAACTCAGGTCCTCCTGACTTCAGGGCTGGTGCTCTACTGCGCCACCTAGCTGCCCCTGGAGGCAGTTTTCTTTGAAGAAAACTAGAACTGCCAATTTATAATCTAATGACTCATCTCGAATTTCATTTTCCTCCTAACTTTTTTTTTCTTTTTTGCTGAGGCAATTGGAGTTAAGTGACTTGCCCAGGGTCACACAGCTAGGAAGACACTTAAGTGTCTGAGGTCACATTTGAACTCAGGTCCTTCTGACTTCAGGGCTGGTGCTCTATCTACTGTGCTACCTAGCTGCCCCTTCCTCCTAACTTTTTATAGTTCTCAATCTAAAGAGTTTTCTTTTTTCCCTAGTTCTGCTTACTGGATCCAAGCAGAACAAGTACAAACCCTCTCTCCTATGATAGGTGAATAACTGAAGGATGTTCAATTTACCAAGTTCTCCCTCCCTAAGACTAAATATCAATTTCTTTAACTGATGTGACACACTATGTAATCATTTCATCATTCTACTTGAACTCCTCTGGACATACTCTAGTTTGTCAATGTCCTTCCTAAGATGTGGCAGCAAGAGCTAAAAACAATATTTCAGATGTGACCCGGGCAGGACTCTCACCTCCCCTCTTCTGGGCATTTTGCCTCTAATAATGTAGTCCTAGAGCGCATTATCTTTTTTTGGCTGCCAGAAAACACGATTCCTTAAGCTTCTGTTTAAATTAAAATCTCAGTTCTTTTTTTCATTAACTTCTATATAGTCATGCCCCTGCCATCCTAAATGTGTATAGTTGATTTTTTTATTTTTAAGAACCCAAGTATAGGATGTTACATCTATTCTGATACTAACTTATTAGATGCAGCTCACCTTTCTAGTCCAATTTAGGTCCCTTTGGATCTCAAAACTGACATCTCATGTGTTAACTATTCCTCCCAGTTTGTCATCTAAAAATTCAGTAACTCTGACATCATCTCTGCTTTCATCCAAGCCATTGATTAAAATGTAGACAAAAAGGCTGAGGATATATTCCTGTGGAAGTCTAGTAGGCACTTCTCTTAAGGTCAGTGCTAATCAATGAATCATTACTCTTTGTGCCCAACCATTAGAGAAGGTTTGAATCTATTTAACTGTACTATTATCTATATTACTTCTCATCCTTGTCCACAAGGATTGCATGAGACATCTTTTCAAATGTTTTCCTAGAGTCTAGGACTATAGTATCTGTTTCATTCCCTTTCATCACCCTAGTAATTATCACTTAATGAATGCCTATTATAAGAGTTGCTTTTTAGATGATCACAACCTATCATTTTAATAAAAGGTCCAAGAATTTTGTCAGGAATCAAAGTTAACTCACAAGGCTATAGTGGTCAGATTTCTCTTCTTCAGAAAACAAGGGCATTTTCTTTCCTATTTTGTGAAAACACTTCCTCCTTTAGGTTCATGGATTTCCTTCTAAGTATATGTTCTTAATACCCAGGACTAGTCTACCACCTGTTTAATCTATTCTGTTTCTTTTGAATAAGGTATGCCCTTCTATAGCTAGAGTGTGATCCAGCTCTAATTTGGTATTCACATACATTTGTTCTATGGTTAGATTTCAAGGAGACTATGAACTTGAAGGGGAAAAATTATATCTTTATTGTATTGACTTCTAAATGAAATTTAATTAATTGTGAATATTAGCAAAAAAACAATATTCTGAAAAGGGATGTAAAAGGCTTTACCAGACTGTCAAAATGTATCTGTGTCATGAAAAAAATTAAGAAAGAATCTCTGTTCCTAGGTCCTATCCCATCAAGTATTATCTATAAAGTGAAATATATCTCTTAATCCTTAGATCTCTATTTCACTGTGTTTATTACCAATATTTGTGCATTAGTGCACAGACATCTGAAGCTCTGGGTTTTACTGCTATATTCCTGGATATTATTTGTGAATTAGTGATCCTCTTCACAAATATTCTTTCTATGTTATAGCTGTCTTCGTGACATCTGCTAGTTAGATATATGTGGGCTATTTTTTTGTCTCTTTCCCTTCATTTTCTCTTTACTTCCTAATCCCTATTTTTCTTCCTGATCAGAATAAATTACTGCCTTGTCAGAATTCAATATTTAAAATCTTCACAATCCTTTTAAGAAGTTTTAAAGTTTCAGTATATGGGATCTTTTATATCCTTTTTATGAATTCTGAAATATATTCTCCTGAAATTTACATGAGTGCTAACATTTTTTTCCTTTATCTATCACAAACTCTAAATGGCATGTCTACTTCCTCGCATGATTTCACTAACCAGTTCTTCCTTATTAGTCAGAATCAGGTCCTGAATACTGTTTCTTCTTATTGTTTCCTTTACCTTTTGAAAGATGAAATTATCAATATTTACTTTGCTTTTAGTAGAGGAAGACTTCCAACAGATTTTCCAATAGCTGAAGTTTCCTGACACAGCTATGTCTCCAGGTTTGTTTTGTGAACTGTTTCAAGACCCTTTCATTTGAATCTTCCACCTGGCAAGGTGGGCCTCAGTCTCTCTTTTTCTTTGATTGCTGTCTCTTATACTTCCCCATTGCTGTCTCTTATACTTCCCAATTCAGGTTTATGAATCTGTGGTTAATCTCTTGTTCTTATCTTCTAATAATGATGATAATAATAACAATAGCTAGCATTTATATAGTACTTTAAGGTTTGCAAAGCACTTTACAAACATTATTTCCTTTGATTCTGACAGCAACTCTGGGAGGTAGATGCTATTTCCAATCTTACAGATGAAGAAACTGAGGCAGGATGAAATTAGGGGATTTTTTCCAGGGTCACCCAGCTAAAAATTGTCTATGATTCGAGATTTTAACTTAGCTCTTCCTGATTGCAAGTCTAACACTCTATCCACTGTGCCACTTAATTTCCTCTAATCTGCTATCTGCCTTATCTTTACTCTTTTTTTTTTTTTTTTTTTTTTTGCTTTTTGCTGAGGCAATTGGGGTTAAGTGACTTGCCCAGGGTCACACAGCTAAGAAGTATCTGAGACCAGATTTGAACTCAGGTCCTCCTGACTTCAGGGCTGGTGCTCTAACCACTGCGCCACCTAGCTGCCCCCTTATCTTTACTCTTGAATAAGTTATATTATACTGCACAAAATCTAAAAATTTCCCCTCCATATGATTCCTTTGGCCCTAATCCCTCTAATGATGGCTACCTCAGGTAATGTCCTTGAGTCAAGGACTATCTTTTTTGTATCCTCAGTACTTAACTTAGGCCCTGGCAAACAGAAGCCCCTTAATAAATGCTTGTTGACTTAACTTGATTAGATTTGATAAAAAAAAATGAAGTTTTCTTCAGCTCTATTACAATGGGCTAGCTTTTACCTCATAGCAGTAACTTACTCAGCTCACAGAGGAAAAATGAGCATTTATCAAGTGTGAATTTCACAGTCTGGTCCATGATTGCTTTTCCTGTGTGGCTCAGAGATCAAATAGTAGAGGACTACTCCCTAGGATTTGTATAATGAAATTCCTGTCCTAAAAAAAACAGTTTCTGGCCAGCTGTGGTTCTCGATTCAAGGGAATCTACTCGTGGGTTTCCTCTCTGAGGAGTTCCAATCGTAAAAGGACAAAGGAACCTTTGTAGCCTTATAGGTAGTGAGGGCCTCTGGAGGATGAGCCATACTAAGCTATATCAAAACAAAAGACCTTTCATCTTTTTTCCCAAAGTTCTCATGAGATATGCACCAAATTTCAGACTAAGTTGTCATTTGGCAATATGGGTCATTTAGCTAATGCAAATGGGGTAACACAAGTAAATGAATTAAGATGAATCTCAATAAATGCTATCTCAGTGAATAAATCTCAATAAAACTCAAACTTCTCTCAACTTGTTCAAAATCTTTCTTCTCTTAAAAACTTCAGGAGAGTTTCTAGCAAGTAGCAAAATTAGCAGGACAATGGAGCTACGCCACAACCAGACAATTAGGATTTCTGAGGCTCAGAGCTGCTTGACATACCAGCGATCCTTTGAGAGTAACTAGTTGAATTTGGGGATACCTGTAGTTGCCAGAAACTATATAATCAGCTTTGATCAACTCAAGATCAATCTTGAACAGAAACTGCAGACTAGAGACTTTGCTTGAGTATTTCTAAACATCCTGATGTCTGGCTACAAATGTCTTCATCCTTAACCATCCTTCCCTCTGCTGTGTTTGAAAGCCTCTAGAAACTATAATATCTCACCCTTATTCATAATAGATGGAGAGAGATAAAGTCAGCTTTCTTTACAAATGCACGTGGCTTAGTAAAAGGTGCTGAAGTAGAAAGTCTAGTAATCTCTCTTCCATTGATCTTTTACTTAAGTCAGAATGGACAAAAGACCAGCAGTTTCAACTCTACCACACACAGATCTAGGGATCCAATGAAGGACACTAGTATACCAAAGGATTTCCTGAAATGATTAATTACTAAACAATTGAATAAAAGCAATAAACTAGGTGGCAGGTATAACTTCATCAGTCTTGAATGGAATTCATTCACACATTTAAAGAAACATCTTTTACCAACCCTTGATGCTACTAGAAATGCTTTGATATTCTTGGGCTGAATTAAAAAAAAATTGGGAGAATTCTCTATGTTTCACTCTGTCAAAGCTTTTCCTTAGGGATAAGCTCAATGCTGTTTTATGTGTTTATGTGTCTTCCCACCCATTGGACACAGATTGAGTTTTTTTTTTAATTTTTTTTTTATTAAAGCTTTTTATTTGCATACCATATGTATGGGTAGTTCTTCAACACTGACCCTTACAAAGCTTTCCATTACAAATTTTTCCTCCTTAGTCCCCTCCCTTCCCCTAGATGGCAGGATAGATCGAGTTTTCATGTAGATTGAATACTGCTTGGCATAATTACAGGTTCTACAAAGGAAATCAATAATATTTATTTTAAAAGAAATTATTACTGCAAAATGATCCAATAATGCTTATTTGGAGCTGCTACCTCAAGTTCTAGCTCAAATTCCCAAGAAGGCAGGAATGAATGGATAAAAAATCGCCAGCTAATCTCTCATGCACACCTTCAGCACTTACCAATACATCATTAAGGAAAGCGGGCTAAAAAGAAAAAAAAAATTGGGTCTGTCACCAAGCAAACCACTTCAAATGCATGCCCTGCTTCATATTAATCTAAGCTTGAAGGACCAGCTATATGAATCTAAATCCTTGGACAGCAGTACATCTACGGAAAGCCTATTAGTGTTTGATAAATGCTCACAACTTTTCAGTGCCTGGAAAGAATAAACCCCAAGTCTGCTCAGTGAGAGCATCATCCTTATGTGGCTTGAAGTGTAGTTATATCAGAGCAGATAAGGAATCTGAAATCAAAGGAGATGCTCTTGGAAGAGCAGGGGATGAGGATGGGAGGAAAGTGAGCTGCAAAAATGACAACTTCTCTGCTCCCCATTCCAAACCCTGAGATGTACCTTGACTTCCATAGCTGGTATCCATACCAGAGCTATCCCATGATTCAACAGCACTGTCCACGCTGGGTGCTGTAGCGCAGTAAATGTCGGAGTGTTTGCCTGGTTTCTGTGGAGTAGATGTGTCATCCTCTACATCACTCAGCTCACTTAAATGACTGGGAACGGGGAATTTCTTGGGACTTGATGCTGAATGGACTTTAAAGACAGGAAATTAATTTAAGCTTCAGAGCAAGGTTAAAGGAAAAAAAAAAAGTTACTCAATTCTCCCTTGACTGAGAACAATGGACCGGAAAGTCATTTCTGAAAAGTATACACACAAATGCACGTTTGGACATTGTTTTTGAGGGAAAGAAACACAGGGGTAATCACTAGCTGTCTGAGGAACAGTACCATAGTTCTAGTTACACTCACCATCTGTCTGCTTCTTAATTTTCAAGGTGACAGTCTCTCCTGCCATTTGTAACAAATGAATGGCTTCACTCAAAGGTTTTCCCTTCAAGCTACTACTGTTGATGGCTAGGATTCGATCGCCAATGTGGATTGCACCAGTTCTGAAACAACAAATAAAACTTATTGGAAAGATAAATATAGCCTCAGCTCTCCTCCCCTATAGCAGGTCCTTGACATATTTCACAGAATCATAAAAAACACAGGACTGGAAAAGATTCCTAGGGATATTCTCATCTATTCTCTTCCAAGGCAACTGTTAAGATAGAATTGCTTCTATTGGGCACTATTTGGTTTCTAGCACTCAAAGAAAATTAAAGAAAGGATTTTAACTGCTATCCAGAATTATAAAACTTAAATCCCAAAGAGACTAAAAAGATTTTTTTAAAGTCTAAGGAAGCAAATAATAAATCAACATAAAAATAAGCCAACATTTATGTAACATTGTAACTTTCCCCCAAAGATTTCAAATGCTTTGTGAAGAATTGATATCCCTGTTCTCCAGAAGTAGACTGTTGGACAGCCATTGATGGGAAGTCTTACTCCAGGAGACACACATAAAACCACTCCTATAAAAGTACATGGGTTCATGATTCCCAGAATTTCATACTCACCACATGATTCAATTCAATTCAGTGATTAATTATTAAGTGCCTATTATGAGCTGGACACGATGCTAAGTGCTGGGGATACAAAAAAGAGGCAAAAGTCCCTGCCCTCATGGAACTTACATTCTAATGGGGAAGACAACATGCAAACAAATATATAAAAAGCAAGCTATATAAAATAGATAAGAAAGAATTAAAAGAGGGAAAACACTGTAATTAAGAAGGATTAAGGGGACAGCTAGATGGTACAGTAGATAAAGCACTGGCACTAGAGTCAAGAGGATCTGAGTTCAAATCCTTGGATACTTATTAGCTGTGTGACTTTAGGTAACCACTTAAACTTGATTACCTCCAAAGGAAAAACTTGAAAAAAAGTGGGATTAAAGAAGGCTTCCTATAGAAAGGGACTTTAAGGAAGTCCAGAAAGTCAGTAGTCAGAGTAGAGGAAGAACACTATTCCAGGTATAGAGATAGAGAAAATGCCCAGAGTCAAGAGATGGAATATTCCTCTTCTTTTGGATTAGCAACTTGGAGCTACCTTAAAATTCTGATTCTAGCTAAGGTGCTACTTATATAATCTTGTAGTGTTCTTTTTTTAGTCAGCCTCCCTCATGGGTCATAACCCAGTTCTGCATTGATCAATGAAAAGGTTTGTGAAGACAGTTTACTTTCTAAAAATACCCAATCTTTTATAGTTACTATATAGGAAAGCTGGAATGAAAAGCCTGAAAGTTAAGAGCTATATATATTCAAAACTCACCATGAAAAATAGCTTTTTAGATCTAAAAGATGAGTTGACTATTTCCTTAGGATAGGATAGTGATAATTTTAAGTGTATGTATATATGTAGCATTGGATCCTATCATTTCATTGGCAAAGGAAACTCCCTGGTGAGGAAATACAATGGAGTATATGGAAAGGCTATTATTTTGCTTGAAAGAGTATATGTGTTTATTAATACAATTCTGTTGGAAGGCTGTACAAGACAGGTTACAATTTTATGTTTGGTGAGTTGAAATGAAAGCTGATTTCATTTATTTTGCTGTTTGGCATAAAGGGATACCACTTTACATTTATATGGTGATTTATGATTTGCAAAAATCTTGTTATGCATAAAGGAAGGAAACAAGCATTTATATAGCACCTACTAGGTACCAGGTACTATGGTAAGTGTTTTGCAAATATCTCATTTGAAACTTATAACTAATACATAGATACTATTGGTATTATCTCATTTCACAGGAGAGAGAGAGAAAGGAAAGAGAATAAGCATTTATTTTGCACCTAGTATATGCCAGGAACTGTGCTTAATGCTTTACAAATTTTACCTCAATTGATTCTCACAACAATTCACTGAAGTAGGTGCTGTTACAATCCCCATTTTATAGATGAGGAAATGAAGGTTTAGCAAAATTAAATGATTTGCTTTTGATTACATAGCTAAGAAGTGTCAGAGTTATGACTGGATTTCACATCTTTCTGACATCAAGTCCAGCACTCTATCCACTCTGCTTGATTGAGCTGGAAATTTGGACACATTATATGAAAAAAATTTTTTTTTTGCATTTGTCTGCAGAACAGTATTAATGTTAGTCTATAGAATACTATCCATGTTTGTCAATGTGTGTATATGGCGACACACCTTTAGCTGCCAATATCTGTTTTTAGACAGGTTAGCTTATCAGATAGTCACATACATTTTTTCTACTTCTGAGTGATTAGAAGGGAGGCATCAATAGAATACAGGACATAAAGTCAACCAATCAACCAATAAACATTTATCAAGCACCTACTTTATGTCAGTCACTGTGCTAATTATTTGAGACGCAAAAAGAGGTAAAAGATAGTTACTATCCTTTGAAAATTTACAAATGGACATATATACATACAAACCAAGATATATCCAGAATAAATAGGAAATAATTCACAGAGGGAAGGCACTACAATTAAGAAGGGTTGGGAAAGGCTTCCAGTGAGTCAGAAGGTTTTAGCTGGAACATAAAGGAACACAAACACTCAGTATTTAGAAGTAAATAACAAGATTTGTCTTATTAGCTTCAAGTCACAAATAACACAACTAAACAGATTCTGCACTTGGTGAATTATTTACAGTTTATCTTTAATAATATGTTGGTTTCATGATCTATGTATTCTAGATTCCTAGAGTAACTCTTTGGTACCTAAGAGGTCAATGAATGATTTTTAAAAGCTCTTCAATTTTAATACTGTCTTAAATAAAACCCAATTGGAAATGTAAATCTTTTGGGGGACAGAAGTAAAGAAATCATAGGATGCGTTATTGAGCACTTAAGAAAAGATTTCTGGATTGTTCTCTTCTTTTAGTTTCAATATTAGTATTAGGGATCCTTAAAACAGTCCTGCAATAAGCTACCGACAATAAGTAGGCAGAAAAGGATTAGGATTTTAGAGTTAGAAGAATTCTTGGAAATCATCTCCTGCATTATTTTTATTTTTAAAGATGGGGAAATGGAAACCAAATGGGACAAAACAACTTCCTAAAGTCAAATGGATGAATTAGGAGGGAAGAAAACCTAAACAACAAACTGAATTTCTGAGCCCACAGAATATTCTAGCTTTTTCCACGTACAAACCATAATTCACAACGTTGGAAATCCCTAGGAATTCAGTTCTCTTAAACTTTTTCACAATTTCTTATGGCACAATAGTATTCCTTTATATTGGCTTTGTGTGGCTTGTGAATATAAGCATATTCACATACTCTAATTTCTTTAGTCATTTTTTACTTATATTTTATTTTATATTTATTTACATATACTTATATATTTTATTTTCCAAGGGAGTAAAAAAAACAAAGGAAACAAGAGGAAGTTGATTTAAAGAAAAAAAAAAAAAGAACTTGACTCTATGGGTCAAAGGGATAACAACAAAACCAAGTGTTAGTGTTTTTTATGATGCCTTCAAGCTTGATAATTGCTTTACATATTAATTTGATCCTCACAACAATTCTGTGATATGGCTGCTATTATTATTCCATTTTACAGAAGAAGAAACCAAGACACAGAAGAGATTAGAGCCAAAGTGCATTTTTGTGTGGCTCCAAGCATTCTTGTAAACCTTTTGGGCTGAGAACATAAACAGAGAAATGGTCATTCCAGTTTAGGAGCTTTAGAATACAATTTCCCTGGAGATCTGAGGAGTTCGGTAGCTAATGAACAAAGTGGGGACAGCAGGATGCTGAGCTGTCACCAGCTAGCAGTGCTTCTTTGGGCAAACCTCTTAATTTCCTTGAAGTTTTGCAACCCCTTCTATCACCCTGACATGATACAAATCTTCCTTCAAAGGGCTGTGAGAAATACAGCTAAACTATTCATCAATATAGTTCACAAATTTCCAAAGGGTTAGAGCAACTCTGAGTAGGAGCATCTTCCTCTATGATGTTCCTCAGTGTCAAAGTGAGAGAGAGAGAGAGAGAGAGCTTGAAAGTCTTTCCTGAACTCCCCTTCATTTTTTAAAAATTACTTTGTATTTTTATTCTATCTATACTTATATATGTCTTTGTTGTCTCCACCATCAGAATAATAATAATGATGATGATGATGATGATAACAATAACAGCTAACACTTGTATAAAACTTTATTTTATATTAGGTACTATGCTGTGTTTTATAATTATTATTTCATTTGACCCTAACAACAACTTGGGAGATAGGTGCTTTTACTATCATTCCCATTTGATAGATGAGGAAACTGAGGCAAACAGGATTAAGTGACTTGCCCTGCATCACACAGCTAGTAAGTGTCTGAGGCTAGATTTGAACTCCAGGCTTAGTGGTCTCTGCACTGGGGTGCCACCTCGCTGTCTGAATGAAAGTTACTTCCAAGTGAAGATGGCTACATTTATTGTATTTGTGTCCCCCAAGCCTACTGACAGACGTGACTCATAGCAGGTACTTAATACTCATTGCCTAATTCTGAAACGTTAAGATCAATCCTTTCTGGAAGTATAAAGGAATCTAGCCAGGGATGGAGCAGGAGAAAGGAGCAAGTTATCGTGCTGCTGGAAAAATTAGGTTCTTCAACTTTACCTTTCTGCTAATCCTCCTTTCGTGAGACTAGAGATAATGATGGGATCAAAAGGCTCCTCTGTTCCTGAAATCGTGATGCCGAGGGGGCCTCCATAGCGCTTGAGCTCCACAGTGTAGATAATAGCCCCGGAACTCTCTTGTTCATCTGAAGGAAAAGCAGAGTGGGTGAGACTGAAAGGCTGTGGTTGGTTCTGAAAAGCAAGAATACATTCATATATGTGTAAATATATACAGATATATATGCAAGTGAATGTGAGTGCATGTATATATATATGTTCATGTGTGTATATATCTGTGTACAAATGTGTGAATGTATGTGTGTGCATGTGTGTATTTATATATGCATGTGTACAGCACAGTACAAATACAAATACAAATGCCAGGTGCAAGGGGACAGCTCAGAAGCTGAGGGGAAGAATGGGCTAAGAGTGTTTATAGGTATGTGTTTTTGAAACAGATAATAGCTCCAGTTGCATAACACTTTATAGTTCATAAAGCATTTTCTTCACAACAACCTTTTGAGATAAACAGGACAAGTATTACTATTATTATCATTCTATAGATGAGGAAATTGTGGTTCAGAGAGAATCAAATTGAAAGACTTATGGTAAATGTTAGTCTGGACCTGAAACTCAATCTTCCAAACTCAACACCCTGCGGTTTTCACACCACCATAATGCACTGCCTAGAGTTGAGAAAAATGGATGGATATTTTCAGGAGTCACTTAAATACATCAGAGCATCGATGCTGCTGCTAAGTTAGAGAAGATGAACACTGACCGAGCATTGTACAATGGAAGGAGGGCTGAATTTGCAATCAAAAGACCAGGGGCCAAGTCCTTACCTTGCCAATTTCTACCACAAGTAGGTCACTACACTGCTCTGAGCTTTACAAACTTGGAGAGTCTGACTCAATGACCATTAAGCCCCGTTTCAGCTCTAAAGCTATGATCCTATGGTTAGAAAGGCTGCTCTAATCCGGTCTCAGATACTTCCTAGCTGTGTGACCCTGGGCAAGTCACTTCACCCTGTTTGCCTCAGTTTCCTCATCTGTAAAATGAGCAAGACAAGGAAAGGGCAAACCACTTCAGTATCTTTGCCAAGAAAACCCCAAATGGAATATGAAGAGTTGGACACAACTGAGACAATTGTACAATAACAACAAAAATGCTAGATCATTACAGTGTCATTCAAAATGATAAGTACATTTTAAAAAACATAGTAATCATATTAAGGGCAATTAGGTATCTCAGGGGATAGAGTGTTGTATCTGATTTCCGGAGTTCAAATCTGACCTCAGACACTTAACCCTGTGTGCCTCAGTTTCCTCATTTGTAAAATGAGCTGGAGAAAGAAATGGCAAATCATTCCAGTATCTTTGCCAACAAAATCTCAAATGGAGGCACAAAGAGTCAGACACATATGAAAAACAACTTGATAGCAACAACAAAAGTCATATTATTAATGAGAGCTCAATGGTTTGAGTAACTCCTCACATATTGGAAGTCCATTCTCAGCTATGGCTATTGAAATATATGACAACACTGTATGACTATTTCTGATTACTCCCCTTCTGAAATAGCATCTCCACTATTAAGCACTAGTAGTAAACACAGAAAGTCTGTAATTGAAAACTATCTGGAATGAACAGATAAGAAAAAGAGACATGAATACTATTTTATCACCTTCATGTAAAAAGTAGAATGACAGGGCCAATTCCACAACAACTTAGAAATTTAAGTGTTTTCTTTGCAAAAATATTTCAAAAGCATGTCCAGATTTCTTTATTTCTTCCATGAGTCCGTGGCTTATAAATGGTTAAATGAACACTTTAACTCTCTAGCAAAAGATAAAATGAAATAGCCTTCTGTCTCCTTTAACAGAATATTTAGTTTTCAAGGTTAGTCTGTATCAAAGACACCATTAATGGGTTCCTGTTTTTAGAATGGGCAGCTGTTCTGTTAGGATATAAAGCCTTAAAATAAGGAGGAAAGAAAAACTGGCATTAACAGTTCAATTATCAGCAAGCTCAGTGTAGGATTACTGTGAATACAGATGGAAGTGGTCTGCAGAGGAATGTTATAGGCAGAGGGACAAACCCATTTTGTGTCCTATTCAGCTGACACTTGATCAACTATTGGCTACACATTCAGAACCCTCGAGGACATCTATCTTTTTCACTTGCTCTAAGTTCCTGTAATCACTAGCTACGATACCAAGAGAATTAGAATTTACATCCCATTCCAGACTTCCAGGAGCTCATGTACAATGAGTCCATCCATCACAGTGTAGTATAACAGAGAGAGGGTCAGCCTCTGATACATACTAGCTATGTGACCACAACCAAGTCAGCATCCTAGGCAAGCCTCTATGATGAAAACTTAGAGATGCCTTCCAATTTGCATTAATGAATGAAGCTTCAGATGAGTTACTAATTTGAATTGATGGAAGTAGTTTTTCACTTAGGAAGTTCCACACACAATGAATCGTGGGTCCAAAAACAAAACAAAACAAAACAAAAAGCCCACCTCTTAAATTCAGGAAAAAAAACATATTATCCAGGATAAATTGATGTCTTTAGCCCTCAAAAGCTACCACTGATGGCCAACAAAGTTACCTCCAGTCTATTGCTTAAGCAAGTAGCAACAGGTGAAAGATTTCCTGTAATAGGCTACTAAGTGCATCATCAGAATAAGGTTTGATTTATATGGTGAATATAAGTCAAATGCATCCATTTTTTTTATCCTCAGTGAGAAATAGAAACCACTCGCAATTTTAAGTATCTTTTAAAATTTTAAGTTTCTTTCGACAAACTTCTGGGTTTTGTACCTTTCCAGGAAAATTCAACAGAAGGGAGATACAAGTTATTTCAGGGAATTTCATATGATTGTCTTAGGTAAGCCATTTCCACTCACAACCCTTTTTCACCTGAGAAATTTTTACAAATCCCTGGTGTGAGAAATGCTGAAAAGTTGGGTTTCTACAGTGTGTTGCAAGCTTCAAGGTAGTGTGGGATAGTGGGTACCACTGATCAAGAGATTTTCAGAATGTGAGAGATTAAGAAAGGTTAAGATTCCACAGAACAATTAAGGGGCCAATAAAAGCCTTGAGAAAACAAGGAATTGGGGAGCTAGGAAGGCACAGGTAGATTCAGCCAATCAGAAATTTGTGAGAAAACCACAAATTTAAGATAATAGCAGATCCAGCCCAAATTAGTTGGAATCAATCACCTGTCTTGACCAAATCACTATTGCACTAGCTTAATAGGTTAATTGAATATTAAACAACATATCCTGTACAAGTTTTCTGCCATTTTTAAACATGGGATGTATGATGAAGGAGGGGGACATGTTTGTACATATTTAGGGGAAACATGTAAGGAGAGTATCAGAAAGATTGTGACCCAGAAGGAAATGGACCAATTGGTTCTCTGAAAGGAGGGACTGTGCCAAACTAGCAAGTATAAAGCTTCTCCCGCTTCTGTGCTCAGAGCTCCCTCTTTCCAGAGAGGAGTGGATCCTGTTTCTGGCCAGAAACTTTAAGATGATTCCTTAAAATTCTTCTTTAATAAAGTTTCCTTGATATCTGATTTTCAGTGTCAAGATTGTATTTCTAACATTGGGTTTATAAGTACATAAAATAGGCTTACAAATCAAACATTTTCTGATAACAAATCATAATTTTGTAACCCCCACTTTCAGTTACTAAGCCCCGTATGGGATTGCGACCCACAGTTTAAAAAGCTAGGTTATAGATGATCTCATGTCCCCAACACTGCGCATATTGCAAACCCCTTGGTTGGGAGTCACTGTGCAGTCAGCATCCAATAAGAGATTGCTGATGTGCCTTTATATCATAAAAAACCTCATAATAGAGATTACTTAGAAAAGATCTTAGTGGTTACCCAGTCCAAACCTCTTATTTAAACATGAGGTAACTGATGTTCAGCAACACAGGTAGTGTCATGGAAGCAACAAACACGAGCTTGGACAGGCTTCAGGAGAGAGTGGAGGACAGAAGGGTCCACAGGGTCCAGAAGAGCTGGACATAATTGAACAACAATAAAAGTAGCAGAGACAATATTTAGACCCAGGACTTTCTGACTCCAGGTTTGCTGCTCCATCTACCAAGCTCAGCTGCCTGTCTGCTGTGATATACAACAGGGAAAGAGCTTCCACCCACTGGGATTCTTCTAGGCAGCCCATAGAATCTGACAATTCCTAGGTTGGAAGAGATCCCGGTGCATATTGAGTCTGACTCATGTTGGAAAAAGAATACCCACTACCAACCAGTGGCTCAATGGTCTTCTGGACTTTTCTGGAAGAATCCAAGGCACCACTTCTGGACTGAAGTTTTCCTTACTTTGAGCCTAAAATTGCTTTTTTTGAAATTTACCTCCTTCACTCCTCCATTGTGTCTATTCCCTGCCAAAGAGAATAAGTCTGATATTTCATACACATGACTGCCCTTCAAATATTAAAGCCCTCTCTAGAGTCTACTGCTCTTTCAAACTATTATTCTGTCTCCTCTCTTTCTCAAACTCCTTAAAAATTATCTACATTCAGTGCCTCCACTTCCTCTCCTCTCTTTCTTAAAACCTCTAAAATTTGGCTCTGACCTTATCATTCAACTGAAACTGCTCTATCCAAAGCTTCTAATGGGCTCTTAACTGCCAGGACTAATGGCCTTTTCTTAGTACTGAGATTGATCCTTTTTAATATTTTAGCATTTGACTGACTCTCTCTCTCTCTCTCTCTCTCTCTCTCTTCTTTTTTTTCTCTCTTTTTTCTCTTATTTTCTCTCCTTTTTCTTTTCTCTCTCTCTCTTATCTCTTATTTTTTTCTCTCTCTCCTCCTTCGTTTCTCTCTCTTTTCTTATTTTTTCTCTCTCCCCTTCTCTTTCTTCTTTTTCTCTCTCTCTTTTCTCTTCTTCTTTTCTCTCTGTCTCTGTCTCTCTCTTTTTCTCTCCCCTCCCTTTCCCCTTACTCTTCTTATCCTTCTTTCCCTCCATCCTCCCCCCACTTCTTCCTCCTCCCTGCCACTAGTATGTGACACTATTCTCTCTTGATTCTTTTCAGTCTCCTTTGCTGACTCAACATCTATACATATACCCCATTACCTTTGCCCTGGGCTCCCTTTTCTCTCTACCTTCTCTCACTTGGTGGTCTCATCAGCTTCCATAGGTCTATAAAGATGCATTTATACACACATGCATTTATATTTACACAACACACACACACACATATATATATAACATACATGCATACACATACACCTATAGTGATACACATAGACATTCTTAGTCCCTTTCTTGAGTTCCAAACATAGGTAAGAATGATGTGGACTTAAGCTAAAATAGTAAGAATGCTGATCCAAAAAAAGACAAGATTTGGCTGAGTGTGTAAAGGAAATGAGGAGAAAAGAGTGGAGGATGACACACTAAGTTGTGGACTTTGGTGACTGCAAAGATGGATGCACCAGCTCAGGACAGTAATGGGAAGTTCAGAGGAGGAATGAGTGTAAGATGATGAGTTGTTTCAAACACATTAAATTTCAGATGCTTAACAGACACCCAGGTCAAAATGCACAGTGGGCCGCTGGTGACATTAATTTATATGGATGGGGAGAGGGGAGAATCTTGGAGCAGAAAGATAAGTGAAGAGGTTCTTACAATAGTTTGGAAAAGTGGGATCAATGTCAGAATATTCCAACATTGTATATCTGGCACAACTTTATATTTTGAATGATTCTCTACATGTGACCTTGGGCAAGACAGACTACCTGCTCAGGCATGCTCATTATGAAGACCTAAACTTAGTTTATTGTCCCTGTTGGCAGAAGAAAGGGAGAAGATGCAAGGGATATTGTAGAGGAAGAACCAAGATAGCAGAAACATAATAAATGCTTGTTGACTAAAAACTATCCCATTTCCCTGAGTCTTCTCTTATCCAGATTAAACATTCTCAGTCTCTTCATTCTCAGTTGGTATGAGGGCTCTTCACCATTCTGGTTGTTTATCAATGTTCTTTGTTAAAATTTGCAATACTCTAGATACAGACTGACTATGGTGGAATACATTGATACTCCTCTCCTTATACCTGGAAGTTCTCTCTCTTTCTCAATGGAACCCATGACCATATGAACTCTTTTGGCCACCATATCACACTGTTGACTTATTCTGAGCTTGCAATCCATTAAAATCCCTAGATATTTTCAGATAAAATACAATTTATGGTATATTGGAGAAAGCACTGAATTTGGAGCCAGGAAGCTGGAGGATTTAATTCAGCATCAAACGCTTCGTGTTTAATTGTTTCAGTCATGTCTGACTCTTTGCAACCCCCTTTTGGGGGAATTTTCTTGGCAAGAATACTTGAATGGTTTGCCATTTCCTTCTCCAGCTTATTTTACAGATAAGGAAACTGAAGCAAATGCTTGCTAATAATAAATACTGCTAGTAAGTATCTGAGGCCAGATTTGAACTCATGAAGATGAGTTTTCCTGATTCTAAAGCCAATGCTTTATCCACTATGTCACCTAGATGCCTCCAAACACTTATTAACTCTAAGTAAATCACTTATCCTCTCCTCACCTCTAAAATAGGGATAATATAAAAGGATCTACTTTACAAGATTCTTGTAAGAATCATATAAGATAATATATATGTGTAATATCATATAAATATATATAAAATATGATATGCAGCACTCTGCATATCATAAAACACTGCATTAATATGTTATAACTTTTCATCTTGTTTTCATTTTTAAAATGCAGTCCAGATAGAAATGGTCTTAGAATAAGTCACTATTCTACTATGATTCTTTTATACTTGATGTCCCCAGGATTACTGCGTAAGTGAATAACATACCTTTTGTTTGTTTGTTTGTTTGTTTTTTGTTGTTGTTTTGTTTATTTTTGTAAATAACTAAAATGTACTGGAAGTGTATGTTCATCTCCTATAGGTTCACAGAAAGTGTTCTGGAGATGATAACAGACAAGACAGTGGACATGATATGTACCTCTTCCTATTTCTACATGGCTGGTTTCTTCTGTTAAGTCTCTATATTTTAAAGTTTTTTATTATATTTAGCTTGGAGATTATAAATATTTTATATGATTACTACTATTAAAATTATGTTCTTCAGTTTTTATGGCTCACTGTTATGTCTAGGATTTTGAACAACATTTTAGTCTATATTAATAGTCCAGTTTTGTCAAAGTTAATTGCTTAATGGTCCAGGATATTTTGAAGTCTATATTTGTAGTGTGGAGATTTATCACCTGTCAGTCCATGAAAGACAGCTGGCATTTTCCATATAATTCTAGCCACCAGGTTATGTCTTGCTGGGTAATTGGTAGGTACTAAATTTTTGAAGCCTGCAAAGATGGGCTGATTAGCTACTATAATTTCTTTACATAATAATCATGGATCTATAAGTTTGGCCTTCTTAAAGATAACCCAATTATGATTCCTGGCAGCAATGACTTGGTCCTGAATTGCCATCAGAGCCCCTTCTTTCCATAAACAAATCTGTATGACAGTCATCTGTTCATTATATCTTTATTGACACATTGTTGGTTGAATTTATAGGGATTCAGCTCATGGCAGGCCTTTGGATTCCATTCTTGGATCTCAATCATTCCAGAGGCTCTGTTTGGAAGTAAACCACTTTTAATTAGCTCTAGCAAATCTGATGGGATATACCTATTGTCAACTTATACTAATGATCACTAAAGTGATGTCTGCTGGTTCTAAAAGGATTTCTGCAAATTTTATTTATTTATTTATTTATTTTTATTTTATTTGCATAACATATGTGTGGGTAATTCTTCAACAATAACCCTTACATAGCTTTCTGTTACAAATTTTCCCCCCCAACTCCCCACCCCTCCCCTAGATGGCAGGATATCCACTACATGTTAATTATGTTAAAATATTGGCAAATCGAATATATGTATACATATTTCCAAACTTATCATTGGTGTGCAAGAAAAATCTTATCTACACAAACGATATATCAGATAAAGGAAACACAATGTAAGCAAACATCAATCAAGGAGTATGAGAATGTTATGTTGTGGTCCACATTTCACATCCCTCTCTCTGGGTGTATATGGCTTTCTTCAGTGAACAATTGGAGGTGGTTTGAAACATTTCATTGTTGAAGAGAGCCAGGTCCATCAGAATTGATCGTCATATAGTACTGTTGTTGCCGTGTATAATGATCTCCTGGTTCTGCTCATTTCACTCAGCATCAGTTCATGTAAGTCTCTCCAGGCCTCTCTGAAATCATCTTGCTGGTCATTTCTTACAGAACAATAATATTCCATAATATTCATATACCATAATTTATTCATCCATTCTCCAGTTGAAGGGCAGCTATTCAATTTCCAGTTTCTAGCCACTACAAAAAGGGCTGCCACAAACATTCTTGCACATGTGGGGCCCTTTCCTTCCTTTATGATTTCTTTGGGATATAAGCCCAATAGATGATTTCTGCAAATTTTTAATCTGTTTCTCATATGCTCTTAGCAGTCTAAAAATTGTCTTCCTCCTTAATGATGAGGTAGTGCTAAACTTTCCACAGCTGCCTTAGGATGATGGACCCTTGGACTCATTAATATCTTACAGATTTTTGTTAAAACATTTTCCAAATCTGTTAGGTTTAGAAACACTTTATGGTTCTGAAAGTATTTTAAGGCTAATATTATGTTGATGTTAATTATTTTAAAGTGTTTTTCGCTAGAAGCTTTATTTTCACTATGATACCTAGCCATGGCTTTTTCCAAGATAGTTTTGTGTTCAATGTATTTTTCTTGGAAGAGACCAAGGTATTTAAAAGTATCATTTATCATCATTCAATTTGAAACCTGAATTCAATCCTGAAGCCTTCAGGATCTCTTTTTACTTGGCATGCATTAAGAACTTTATGCTTATTGAGTTCAAATGGCATTTCTTGAAAAAAGTTCCATTAAACCATGGATTCTTAATTCAGGGTCCAAGAACTTGTCATTTTTAATTTGATAGTTGTGTTTCATGATACTCTGTATATGTGTTCTGGACCCCTTTGGCAGGCTTGTGGATTGCTTCTCAGAAGAAATGTTTTTTAATTTTAATATTTTTAAGTGCATAAAATAAAACATGTGGGATTACAAATGTTTATAGCAGCTTTTTTAGTGGTACAAAAGAATTGGAAATTAGAAATTGAGTGGATGTCTATCAAAAATATTGTGCTATGAGAAATAATAAACAGGATGCTCTCTGAAAAATCTTGAAAGACTTATATGAACTGATACAAAGTGAAATGAGCAGAACCAATAGAATATTGTACACAATAAGGTTAGGCAGAATATCTGCATCTAAGAATATCTAATGGTTAAAGGGCTTAAAATGTCACCCCGAAAGATTCCATGTTTTAAAATATCAATTGTTCTAGACATCATAGCCTTGATGACAAATTCATGCTACTCATATCTACCACTTAATAAAATCCTGCTAGTTGTTATCTACAGACCCCAAGTTCTCTTCCTTCCTTCCTCAATGAGTTCAGTATCTAGCTCACTATTTTTTCTCTCTTCCTCAACTCTTTCCCTCATATTAAGGGACTTTAATTTATATACTGACTTTCCTTTAAACACTCTAACCAATAAATTCCTCAATCTACTCATTTCTCATGAGTTATTTTTATATACTGACTTTCCTTCAAACACCCTAACCAGTAAATTCCTCAATCTACTCATCAATGAGATATTCTTCTAATCCACTTCAACAACATACAAAACTGGTCATGTCCTTGCCATTTCCCACAAATGTACCATGTCTATGCTCAAAAATTCAGAAATCCACTTATCTGGTTATAATCTATTGACTTTTCAACTTTTCCTGAGCCTTCCCTTACAAAAACCTACTTTTCATGTGTTCTGTGACCTCTAATCTCTGGGCCTCCCAATTATCTCCTAAGCCATCTGTCCTATAATAACTATTCTCTTCTCTTTTCTCTGTCTCAATCCCTTGGTGAACCAATTCAACTCCACCCCATCCCCTTCTCTTCAATCCCTAGCCTCCTTATATCTCCAATTACATCCAGCCAAGCCTTAGCCTTATGTCATTGTCTTTACTCATCATCTTCATGCTCGATGAAAGAAAATGGGCAAAAACATGCAACCATTCTGACTAAATCTCCTCAAATTTAGATTATACAATCTCAACTGGGCCTTGATTGCTGCTGGGCACTTCTGTACTATACTTCCCTTAATAACTCACTGTCTCTCTCTCCACCACAGCTCTTCCAAATTTTTTCTCTGCTAGTCAAAACTCCTATGGTCCCCTTTCTACCCACCCTCTAAGATGAAAACTTTGTCTTTTGTACAGGAAAAAATTGAGACAGTTTGCCCCGAACACTCTCTTCTTCCCTCTTCCTCACATCTTATCACTCAGTTGCCGTCTGCTGTGATCTTGTTTACCCCTGTCTCAAATGATGAAGTGCCCTTATTCCTTATCAAGGCTAACTCCTTTTGTGATCTCATTCCATCCCATCTCTTCTCTGTTTATCTCATTCTCACTTATTTTCAATCTTTCTCTCTTTACTGACATTCCCTACTGCCTGCAAAACAAGGCTATGTGAAATAAACCTGACATGCTCTTTTTGGAGTCAGTCTGGTTTCCTCACTACCTCTCACTCCCCTATATCCAAGATTTTGCCAAGGCCTATTGATTTTATCTTTGAATATTCCCCCTTCTTTCCTCTGACACTGCCATCTTCATGGTGCAAACCCTTAACCCCCCCCCAAATCTGGATTATCTCTAATAGCCTTCCAGAAAATCTGCCTGCCTTGAACCTCTCCCCACTCCAATCCATTCTTCATTAAGTCCCTGAAATAATTTCCCTAAAGAACAGATTTAATCATGTCATACACCCCAACTCAACAAACTCCAGTGGCTTTCTATTACCTCCATACAAGATATTCTGTTTCACACACTCTCTTTGATCCAGGGACACTCCTGGCTGTTTCATGAACAAGATATTCTAGCTCTCAGTTCAGGGCATTCTCTCTGGCTATTCTTCAAACCTAGAATACTCTTCCTCTTCCACTCTGGCTTTCTTTAAGTCCTAACCGAAATCTCCTTTTTTACTTGAAGTTTTCTCTAACAACTCTTAATTCTGATGCCTTCTCTCTATTATTTCCTATTTATCCTGTATATAACTAGTTTTGTAAATTTTTTTTTTTTTTAACCTGTTGTCTCCCACATAAGCTCCTTGAAAGCAAGAACTCTTCTGATCTTTTTTGTATCACCAGTGTCTGGTACATGGTAAGTGTTTAATAAATATTGATTGATTGTCTTGGAGAACATAGTGACAGGCTTGATGATAAGGCCTAGAAGATCTTTACTTCACCAGAATAATTGACATTCAGACCATCCAAGTGTTGTGATCAGATATTTCGCTCTTATCAATACCATCACAGACTTAGAATTTATTCTCTGAACTGTTCTGATAGTGCCCAGGTTAGGCTCAGGTTGTGCTTCCAGATCCATCTGTCTACTCAAGCTTCAGCCCAACTGGCATCCTTATGGACCCTCAGTTTTTGATATAGACAGAACTGCCATTTGGAATTTAATAGCTATAATATTTCCAAAATGTAAACACTTAAAGATATCTCACCATTGCACCCCATGATGAGAAAGGAGCTATTGTGGGGTTATAATGCAACTTTTTGAGATAAATAAATGCTATGCCAATAGAGAGTTCTGTGTAAAACTAAGCAGATGCTAATGATATTATAAACTGCATTTATGTCACAACAGAAGGTTTGCAACTATTAGTGAAAGGCATGAAAGGAGGCCAGTCTACTTGCTTATATGATTCCACTCTAGTTAAGAAAATTAATGGCACCATGAAACAGATGTAAAATGGCAGCATTACTTATCTGTGATGTTATTTTCAGGATACTTAAGTGCTGCCTATTTAGCAAAATGAAAACTCTGGCTGGGATCCATTATGGCAGCTGCTTTTTTGGTCAAATAGGGATACTCAAACTTGGGAGAATAAGGGCAGAAATTCATGAGTCATCCAAAGTTCATGGGGGCCAACCTGAATAAATGAGCTATTCAGAGAAAGAGCCTAAAGACTGAATCTCACAAGTTTAACTTTCTTTTATTGTCATATGGGCATTACACCTTGACATGTCAGAATAATATATGATATTATGGTGTTTCTACTCCAATGCTGATTTTTTTAAAAATGAATTTAATTTTGCTTTATATGAAAAAGGATCATTTATATTTCCCCAAGTCAGTAAGTATATTTATTCCTCTGTGATCTCAAGTGAAAGAAACACAGAGGCATAGCCTATTCCAATGAGGAGTTAGTTTTTTACATTGTAAACCATGGCATCCACCACAGTCTGCTTCATATTTGGGAGCTTAGGATATAATATCCTGTCTAGTTTAAACTCAGTCTTATTTGAAAAAGCTGAAAAATGACTCACATTGAGGTTTCTGGCTCAATAGCTAGTAAACACATCTTTAGAATCACAGCTCTATAGGTAAAGACTTCATTGAATGCTAAGGACATTCATTAGTTACATAAGTCTTTATTTGGAAGTATGTAAAAATAATTTGTCTTAAAATTAACAAAAGGCAGCCTAAAAGGACGTCAGTGCACAGTTGGACACTTTGTGAAAGTTAAGCATTGATAGACATAAAAAGAAGGGTATCTACTAAAGGAAAGAAGATATAAATTGAGAGAAAAGCTATCAATTTTATCTAAATAAATGCATAATACTAAGATGATGCTTAGAAGCATCTTGCTAAGGGGCATTTATGGCTATATTTGAGTATATGAGTCAGAAAATTCCATTAAAGACCAACCAAAGATGGCAGAATAATGGCAAACTAGAGATTAGGATAAAAGCTCTATTCTAAAACCAATTTCTTTTCATATTGAAATAAACAGGAACATGAATAAACCTTTACAGTTAGAGCAAGAACCAAAGATCATCTTTGGCCCAGCTTTTTAAACTGTGGTTCGTGGTAACTGAATGTGGGACCATGAAATTATGATTTATTAGTAAATATTTGATTTGTAAATCTATTTTATATGCTTCTATACCTAGGGTAATGTAAAAACTTCTCTGGTGAGAAAGTTTAAACAATAGATCAAAGGTCCCTTTCAAATGCAGCAGTCATAATAAAACATCATAGTTAATGACTGTGGAACTGAGAGACAACAGAATGAACTTGAGGAGAGGGACCATTTCATTTCTCTCTCCAGTGCCAAGAATTAGGGCCTTGAATCTGTCATATTCAATTGAATTCATTGTGTGCCATGAAGAGACTCCAAAGACAAGATATCAGACCCGAGACTTTATCAATGTTAAAAAAAATGTTCTATTACCAACTTGAGTAAAGTAAATGGAAAAGAAATGAGAGACGTGTCACTGGACAAAATGCTTACATCTCAAAGCCAAAATCTGTTAAAGCTAGCAGCAATGCATGCTACCCAATGAACCAAGTTATACCGGATAGCTATAAATCGTCTAGCTGTGACTGATTAAATAAAGAATTGGAAGCCTCCCCCTGTAGCACATACAATCTGCAATTACTGTCAGAAACGTTTCAAAGTTTGGGCAAAATATACCCACAGAGATTTACAGTTATAAATGATTTTTTGAGACTCAAGTCCTACATGAGATTTCATAACAGAAGATGGCAACGTTTCCTTAAGGCGTCTCACACCAGCCATACAAAGAATTATCAGTCAATTTCAGATCTGTCTCCCCATATTTTGGAAATCAGTGATTGCAGCAAGACTAAATCAATACTTTCTTATCTTGTCATATCTTGACAAAAATAAAATATATGCAAGAAAATCATTTTAGGTTTTAAAAGGGAAACATTTATCTACCTATATTAGTAGTCCATAGAGTTTTGTGGCTTTAGAAATGCCATAGCCATGTTTTCCTGTTTATTTTTGAGCTTCATAATTAATTGAGAAATTTTGTGAATCACACTTTCTTGATAGAAGACAGAACACTGTGATCTCCAATATCTTCTGTATATGGATGACCAGACAACAAGTGCTGAACAATGACACTTAAAAAGCAAGTCTGTTTCAGAGGAATCTGGTTTGAACTATTATATCCTTAAAATAAGTTCAGGGAAGATGAAGACTTTAGGCAACGCATCTTAATGGGATGAAGATTACATAAGAGAAACCTGATGAATGGTAACTAAATTGAGCAATAGTTTCCAAATTAGTTACACAAAAAAAATTTTTTTAAAGCATCACAAAAAATTACCAAGGAGTGTTGTGACATTGCTATATCTCATCTTGACCAGAACTCAATAACCAATAGCTAGATTCATTAATACATCATGGACCTATGATTACAAGTGTGGACCCATGTCCACATTCCAGCCTATCTGTAACTAAGTCTTAGGGAGTTTCCTGAGGCTCAGAGAGGTTAAGTAACATGCTTATATAGTAACACAGCTAGTAAATATAAGAATTCATGAAGAAGTAGGTAAAATTTGCCTTCATGCCCTCTTTTTCTGGGTCCTTTTCTTTCATTGGGACAGTTAGATGATGCAGTAGATAGAGTACGGTCCATGGAGTCAGGAGAACCTGAGTTCAAATCCTGCCTCAGTCATTTAATACTTACTAGCTGTGTGATTCTGAGTAAGATGCTTAACCCCAATTGCCCAAATAGACAAAAACAAAAAACACACAAACAGCTCACTCCCCCATCTTTGGGTACCAGTTTCTCTCACCTATTCAATTTCTCCTGCACTGATCTGATTAAAATTTTTCAGACTAAGTTGTTAGGAGTTTTATATGTCACTCTTCTCAGCAGGTTTTATATTTGGAGGCAGAATTCACAGAGGGAGAAATGTAGAATAAAGGAAAGAATATTAACTTTGGGATTTCTTACATCAGTTTTTCTATGCTCCTGAAATCACACCATGGATACCAAATGCCTACACTTTAGGTAGCTTCTGTATGAGAGGTCTAGGTCTGCACTTTCATTTATGGATTTTGTTTTGGCCCTACCTTCTGATGAGTTTACAATTATTACAGTATGTCCATTTATATTTCAAAACATTATCTACACAGGACTGCCTCTAATTTTTTTTTTTAGGGAAAAGGATTATTGAAAAATATGAAGAGGTGATGAATAGAAAGTCAGACACACAGCAGAAAATGTGTATCTGTTTCTGTCCAAGTGCTTGGTAGTTGCTTCTGAAGCTCTTGCCAACTTGTCTGCATGCCCTGGCTTTGAATATTGGAATATCTCCAGTCACATGCAAAATCTATACTTATCTTTTAACTTGAAAAATAAGGCAGCTGAGGTCTGTTTCAGGTTGGCAGTCGATGCAGCAGAATATGTTTCCCAAAAGGCAGAGCGCTATCTGATAGAGGATTCTTTTCACAAATAAATCCAAAGTAGAAAAGAAAAACCAAAACCAAAACCCAGCAGTGGTTGAGTTTGAAGGATGCAGCTATAAACACAGATGAAACTAATAAGGGATGGCATGAAGTTTAAAGCTGAAATAGTCAATTATCAATACCTATAAGATACATCTTGAAGGACAAAATTCTTGGCAAGAAGCTGTTGATTTTCAAAGAATCCTAACATCTGTCAGGGCAATAAGACAAGGATTTGCTGTAAAGGTGGCAAGCAGAAAGGAGCATAAGTATTGATGTGGACAACATAATGACCTGTACCTGAAACTCATGGGAACTGGTGGTACAAAAATGCCACTAGGGACTTAGCTCTTTTCAACAATGAGATGATTCAGGAAAATTCCAATAGACTTGTGATGGAGAAAGCCATTTGTATCCAGAGAGAGGAGTATGGGGACTGAATGTAGATCACAACATAATATTTTCACCTTATTATTGTTGCTTGCTTGCTTGTTTTTTTCTTCTCATTTTTTCTTTTTTTGATGTGATTTTTCTTGTGCAGCATGATAAATGTGGAAATATGTACAGAAGAATTACACATGTTTAACCTATATTGATTACTTGCTTTTATGAAAGGGGATGAAGTGAGGAAGAGAGAAAAATGTGGAACATAAGGTTTTTGCAAGGGTTAATGTTGAAAACTATCTTTGCATGTATTTTGAAAAAGAAAAAATGATTATTTTTAAAATGCCATTGGATAGCATAAAATCATGGAGGAATCAGAAGGCTACTAGCATATGAACTACTTAGCAGGGACAAAGACCACCACTGCTGGCAGTGAAGACTGTATTTGGTCAAAATTAGAAATAATAACAAGGTAGAAAAGAGAGAACAGAAGGACTCGTGGAACTGAATCATACAATTTTTCATCTTAGGTTTCAATGGATCTTATTACCAGGTTATATGTAATTTTTAGATTATATGGATGGAAAATGCTGAATACTTTTTTTTATTACTGTTTGGTAATTTTAGGCAAGTCTGATTCTTCATGACCCCATTTGGGGTTTTCTTGGCAAAGATAATGAACTAGTTTGCCATTTCCTTATCTAGCTCATTTTACAGATAAGGAAACTGAGGTAAACAGGTTAAGTGACCTGTCCACACAATTAGTAAGTATCTGAGGCCATATTTGAACTCAGGAAGATAGTCTTGACCAGCTCTGTGCACTATGGCACCAACTAGCTGTCCCATTAGAAGGGGCCATTAATAGAAAAGAATATGGACCATTCCTGAGTTAACATACTCATCATTTCAGGCAGAGTGAGACCTTCTTCTTCTAAGGTGACAAGTTGTGATGTGGACACATAGAGTTAAGAGAGTGTCCACACTTACTAATCATAGATTCTTAGTGTATTAATGAATTCATCTATTGATGGTTTGGGATTTGGTCAGAGTGAGATATACCAATGTCCCAACATTCTCTGTTATTTATTTTTTTTTGTGAAACTTAAAAAAAAAAACCTTTTGTGTTACTACAGAAGAAGATGTTCAATTCCTATGGTTTCTTCCTTCTTAAAAGTTTGTTTTATTTCTGAGCCATATCATAATAGAGCTATTTAAATGGCCTTTAGTATTCAGGACACATTCTATGATATAATAGAGTTAGATTTGGAATGTTGGAACAGGACCTGGATTCAAATGTTGACTCTGCAATTACTAACTGTGAACTTGGGTAAGTCATGTAATCTCTCTGGGCCTCAGATTTCTCATAATAAGAGTACAATACTAAAACTATAGTCTTTTTACTATATATAGTATATGTATATATATATTTTTTTTTTTTCCTCTCGAGAAGCTTTTAGTCTTTGTTAGATTGGATTGGATGCTTTAATTTCTCACAAGCATTTTAAGGAGAAAAGAATTAAGAAGATGCCATAGATTTCCAGAAGTCTTACCATTTTTATAGTTGAAGGTATTATCAGATGGGGAGCTCTCCTTTCCTACTCTACTAACACAATTTCTTAGGCTTTGACTTCTCAAAGTCAAAGACTACTTGTGTAGGGGGAGACTTCACTTCATATGTGATCTAAGGAAATATAAGCTGCTAAAAGTACCATATTACCATGATTCCAAATAAAGGTAACTAGCCCTGTTTTGAAGACAGAACTTTAAAAACACTACTGAAAAAGCAAACATTGAAACTAAGTGAATTAAAGGGTTGAAAGAGACTTTAAGGATCATCTTATCCAATCCTTTCACCTTACAGATGAGGAATCTATTTAGAGAAAAGAAGTGATTTGTCTGAGGTTATGTAACTATGGTTGGCAGAGCTGAGATCCTGGATTCCCAGCTCCTTCCATATTTCCTCGATGGAAATGTCTCAGTAATATTACATGCAGAAATCTCAAAGAATAAGGTGGTTGGCTAAAGAGGAACAGAGCTTATTTTAGAATAAAGCCCCTGTTTGGGGTCAGCTAAATGGCACAATGGATAGAGTGTTGAGCATGGAGTTAAGAAAAGTTATCTTCCTGAGTCCAAATCTGGCCTCAGACACTTACTAGTGATGTGGCTCTGAGCAAGTCACTTAACCCTATTTGCCTCATTTCCATCATCTGTAAAATAAGTTGGAGGAGGAAATGGCAAACCACTCCTATATCTTTGCCAAGAAAACCCCAAAAGGAGTCATGAAGAGTTGAACATGAATAAAGAATGACTTAACAACAAAACCTATTCGCTTATTTTGCTATGTATATGTATAACTGAGAGAATGTCCATTTTAAGAATCTGTATCACAATCCCAACACACAATTCTAAATTGCCTGAGGCAGCCTGTTTCATGCCAGCTACCATCTGAGGCAAGACTGAAAGTCTTATGAAGCTGGAGGACAAGCTTACAAAAATCAACTGTAATTCAGTTTATGATCAGTACCGGAGTTATCTTCATCTTTACGGATTTTGAGCTTCACAAGATCTTCACACTGCTGGAGAATCTGAACGGCATCTTCCATGGAGCAGTTGTCCAGTCGGATGTTATCGATGGCCAGAAGTTTGTCCCCAAGTTCTAGGGTCCCAGTTCTGTTGAAGAAATGCCAATGAAGAATAATTAGTATCCCTTAAGTGGGTTGTTTAAAGTATCATTAAATATAATGTAAATTTTGAAGGAAAAATAATTCTTCAATTAAAAATGTATTTTGTTTTTACAATTACCTTTTGTGTTCACTTTGTGATTTTGGTATGAAAGTTATGACATTTAGCTATCTGGTATTAAAAATATTAAATTATTATTCCCTTAAATAAATGGGGAACTTATTGATTTAGGCACAGAACAGATTGTACTCAGGGGGAAGACCTCAAATGTTATCTTCTGAAGTCTGCCCTTGTTTCTTTTCAGTCAATTGAATATTTTTTTAAATTACTTTCCTTCTATTCTGTATTAATTGTGAATGTACCTGCTAATTTATATGTTCTCTCTTTCCTCTTTCCCAATCCCCTAGGTTTGTAAGCAACTTGAAACCAACTATTTTCATGTTTTTGCCTTCCTTTGTATTCACAGTGTTTAAAGCAATGCTTGGCATATCATAAGAGCTTAATCAATGCTTGTTGACTGTTTCATTGATTGATAGTCCTTCTTCTACTATAGAAAAATCGCTGCCTTCTGCATTGGGCAAGGGATGCTTTGCAGCTTTATTTCCTTAGATGGTATCTTTGTCAATCCCCAGATGGAGGAAGAATTGGGGAAAATGAAATGTGGAAGTGGTGACTAGCTTTACTAGCTTTTTGTGCTTTACTAGCAATTTGTTTTATTTTGTATTTTTTGGTTTGGAGGAAATCAAGGTTAGGTGACTTGCCTGGAGTCACAATTACTAAGTGTTTGAAGGAGATTTGAATTCAAGTCCCCTTGACTCCAAAAATCAGTGCTCTATCCTAAAGCTTCTTACACCCCCCACATGGGATCATGTAACTGAATGTGGTAGTGCGAAAACATTTGGCAACAGTAAAAAGTTTCAAACATCCAGCCAAGATTGAATTCTTTATGTAACAATAAATAAGCTCATCCATCTCATTAGTATGTAAATTTGCTTCCGTCTTTAATAAATGGTAACATGTACACCAGAATTGTTTTAAAATAAATTTCTTTTTTTTTTAATTTTTATTTTATTTGCATAACATATGTGTGGGTAATTCTTCAACAATAACCCTTACATAGCTTTCCGTTACAAATTTTTCCCCCAACTCCCCACCCCTCCCCTAGATGGCAGGATATCCACTACATGTTAATTATGTTAAAATATTGGCAAATCGAATATATGTATACGTATTTCCAAACTTATCATTGTTGTGCAAGAAAAATCTTATCTACACAAACGATATATCAGATAAAGGAAACACAATGTAAGCAAACATCAATCAAGGAGTATGAGAATGTTATGTTGTGGTCCACATTTCGCATCCCTCTCTCTGGGTGTATATGGCTTTCTTCAGTGAACAATTGGAGGTGGTTTGGAACATTTCATTGTTGAAGAGAGCCATGTCCATCAGAATTGATCGTCATATAGTACTGTTGTTGCCGTGTATAATGATCTCCTGGTTCTGCTCATTTCACTCAGCATCAGTTCATGTAAGTCTCTCCAGGCCTCTCTAAAATAAATTTCTTTATGAAACCTGGGGCCATGTAAAAATTTCTTAGGTGAAAAGGGGTTGCAAATGGAAAAATGTTATTTCCAACTCCACTCAATGAGTCATATGCATTTCTGAGATGGAGTGATAAGGGCTCCGGCCATGTGTTCTGGGACTTATGGACGGCAGAACAAGGGTTAATTAGGGGTTGAAAATACCTAATGTCCCAAGTCTGAGATAAGCATTTTAGGGAGCCTTTTTTTTTTTAAATCTGAATGCAAAAGCTTACTCTGACTTGGCTCTGCTTCCTAGCTGAGATCCTTTGTGCTTTTGGCATCTATCATTGGGTCTCACTCCAAGTTTGATGGGTCTCCATGCCAACCAGATCTTATCTAAAAAGTTTTGTCTGCCTAAGCTAGAGAGAAAAGATTCTAGCATGAGGTTGGACTTTTCTGTTAAGCAATTATATCTCTGGGGAAGCTATCATGGGAAGAATCAAGCTCATCTTTAGGTTGTAGAAGGTTGGGTGAAAAGCAACCAAAGAGAATATATGTAGCTTGGGAAACATTCATGAACAACTCGATTGATGATGCTATTCATAGATATCAATTACTGACAAAACAGAGGTCCAATTGGTTGTCAGAGGAGTGACTAGGCTATTCTAGCCAATGAGATGAAAGAAGATTATCCATTGTCTCACCTGTGAGCCACACTGCCTCTCTTGATATCTGAAATAACTAGAGGATCTCCTGGTTTTCTACTTGCCGGTGCTATCAAGAGAAAGACAAAAAAAAAAAATTTAGTGAGATTTTAAATTGATTTTATGCACAAAACTATATTCCTTTGGCTATTTTTTAAAGTACTGTTTAGTTTGACAGTATAACTATAAATCCTTATTAGAACTCAATAGTAATAAAACTCTTAACATGCCCCAGTAAGTAAATATTTAGTTTTACCAACTGCAATATTTTGTCCCCACCTGGTTATATTTGTACACATAGTGATCTTATCATCATTATCATTCAGAGTTACAAAGAAAGCTATTTAGTCTCATTTATAATGGTTGTTTCAGTATTCCATTGTTTGAGTCACTGAGATCACATCAATAACAACAGTAATGACAATTTATATTTATATAGTGCCTCAAAGTGGCAAAAGTCTTTATATATGGCATTTCATTCATATGCTAAGTATCACAAGAATTACTTCCCCCAAATGCTATAAAATGAAGCAGCAATCAACTCTAGCTGAGCAAGGAAAAAGGGGAATGGGATCAGAGAAGTCTCTTGGGGGTGGGGGTGGGGAGGTCAGGGGGTGAAGGGGTGGGGGAGAATCATATTTGAGAGATGTGCAAAATTTAAACAGTTAGAAGTTGAGGATAGATGCCGTATTCTAGGTGTAGGGATTATTTTTCCTGAAGCAGAGAAGAGAGGGAGACATTAATTGACATATTGTCTATGTGATTTTGTGCAACTATTAATATTAGAAGAGCTAATATTTGTTGGTAGAGGGGGCAAACTAGGAGGTTCCATATACCAGTGAAATCATATTCTAGTTCCTATTTTTATTTCTACTACTAGGTATATAAAACAAACCCCCACCATAGTAATGAGTTCGGAATTTAATTCCTCCCAGGAGTAGTTTTGCATAATTCTTTTATAAATGACCAAGTTTTCATGACTTTCATTCTACCATATTTCAAAACTTCCTCTTTTTTGGGTATAGGACATACAAATCAAAATATAACTCATATATCATGAGCAAACATGTTTTCTCAGAATTTGTCAATATGTTTATAAAACATTTTGTAAAGATATATAACTGCTGTATAACAATCAATAGCTTTTCAAAAAATAAAAATTATGTTCTGTTGACCTGGCCTCTGATCAAAACCAAAAGTGAAGGAAAGTCAGTAAGACCTTACTTTGTGACCTTTATAAACAAGGGAAGCATCCCTAGAGATTTTTTTAGAAATTGGTACATTTATGAGCACAAGCAAAACTGCCAGGGTTGCACCCCTGGAAAATGTGTGCTGAGTTCCCCTGGCAAATTACAGAGATCCCTTTGGCTCAGCACTGAAAGATTTGTTTTTTGAGAAAAGGAAACACATTCTTATTGGTCCCTCTTCAGGAGAGCTGCTGACTCAGAAGACCTTAGGAAGGGAGTAGGTTGGGTCTCTCTCTGCCTATGCCTTCCCTAACTAGGAGAATACCTGCCTCAAATGCTCTGGGCACACTTTGGGTTCAAATAATCTGAAAAATGTCCATTGAATGCATATTGTATTTACAGCACTGTGCTATACAGAGTCATTCATCTGAAGAAGGAAGAAGTTTATAGTTTTGGGGGCAGCTAGGTAGTGCAATGGATAGAGCACTAGCCCTGAAGTCAGGAAGACCTGAGTTCAAATCTGGTCTCAGACACTTAACATTTCCTAGTTGTAAGACCTTGGGCAAGTCACTTAACCCCAATTGCCTCAGGGGAAAAAGAAGTTTATAGTTTCATGGGGTGAAGGGAGATAAGAGAAATGTACAATAACAATATAAGGTAGAGTTAATAAAATCCATAAATAATAAGTTAACATTTATATAGCAAGGATTGCAAAGCACTTTACAAATAATAGATCATTTTATTATCACAACAACCCCGAGAGATAGATTCTATTAATATCCTTATTTTATTGAAGAGGAAACTGAGGCAAATAGTGACTTACTCAGGGCCACAGAATGAAGAAGTATTCAAAGCCAAATTTGGACTCAGACTTTTCTGACACCAGGCTTGACACTCCATTCACTGTATCACCAAATAAATACTAGGGGGATTTAGAGGGAAATATGAAAAATCTAAACACTAGAGTCTCAGGGAAGACTTTATTAAAGAAATGGCTTTTGAAATGGAATATTAAATATAGACAGGAAGAGGGAATAAAAAACATATTCAATTGGATATAGAAATCTATCTTATCCTACAGGAAAATAGGAGGAATAGCAGGGGGTGATGCTAATAATAGAAGGGAGCGGGGACTTAGGAGGCAGTAGGAATCAGAAGCAAAACACTTTTAAACAGGTATAAGGTGAAAGGGGAGAGAATAGAATAAATGTAGGAAAATAGGATGGAGGGAAATATAATTAGCAATCAGAACTGAGGAAAAAATTTTGAAGCAATGACAGATGGGATTTAAGCAGGTAGAAATTTGGAAGAAGGGCATTCAGGGCAAGTCATTGTTATTTTATCCTTTCTCAAAGACGGGCATGATGGCAGGGAGATGATGCCATGACATGCAGGGAGAACAAAATCAACACAGGTGAGGAGGTGGGAATGTATAGGATGTATTGTGGGGCAGTTGGGCGTAAATATTTAATAAAGGAAGAACTTAATTAAATTTGCTGAATTTAAATTTGTAAGGGAAATTAGGTAATATAGTGGATAGAAAAAATATCAAGTCAGGAAGGCTCATTTTCAATAATTAAATGTGGCCTCAGATACTTACTAGTTGTGCAACCCTTAAGTAATTTAACCCTGTTTGCCTCAGTTCCCTCTTTTATCTTTTGAGAAGGAAATGGACAGTCCAGTGTCTCTGCCAAAAAACTCCAAATTAAGTCATGAAGAGTTAGTCATGACCAAACAACTAAATAACAACACATTTTAAAAATTCACTAAATATTTGTTAAGCACTAGGAAGAAAGTGGTTGATAATGCTCAGAAAATAGGCTTACAATATATTATGAGGTATTTTCAATGTCAGGGTAAGCAAGGGAAAGATCATAGAATTTTTTGATCAAGGGAGGTACATAGGCAGAACTATGGTTTAATAAGATTAATCTGCTTTAGGATAGATTGGAACAGGAGAAACTATAAGCAAAGAAATAATGTATATCACTATTGTGGTAATCTAGGCAAGGTCCTGAGCTGAGATGATGGCAATGAGAATGGAAAAGGGAAGAGAAACTGAACAGAGAATTTTCTATATGGAGGACTCCTCCACCAACAGAGATTACTGTGAAAACATAACTAAAAATGAATAACAGATAAGACAGGGCTTCTTGAGTTATTTTGAGATCAGATACTCAGTTTCCTTTAAGTCTGAAATGATTTCTTTTTACTGGAAAGTAAATCTAATTTGTATGGCAAGCCAAGTGCCTCATATGGAGTCACAGGGGGAAGCTAAAGTGTAAAATGGGAGAAATGAGCATCAGTGACTAAAAACTGTTGAAAAGCCTACTCCATGAAATCTGTTATACCACATGTAGCAGTGCTGTGGACCTACAGGCAATGGGAAATTATTCATAATCTTTAGGTTATTTTTAATAGTTTTATAGAAGAATTACAACAATAAGCCAAAGGGGAACTTTACAAATTGTTAAGGTTTTATTAGTTAATCTTAGTTTTATTTGCATAACCTGGAATAAGGCCTTAATCTTTTTTAACTATTTCCTTCATTTCCCTGACCTTGTGCCTTTTTCCTCAGTTGACCAAAGCCATTTTTCTTTAATGGTAGGGTGAATTCTTTTGTTGTTTTTCAGTCATTTTTCAGTCATGTCCAGCTCTTTGCAATACAATTTGAAGTTTTCTTTGCAGAAATATTCATTTGCCATTTCCTTCTCCAGCTCATTTTACAGATGAGGAAACTGAGGCAAATAAGGTTAAGTGATTTGGCCAGGGTCATACAGCTATTAAGTGTCCAAAGTCAGATTTTAACTCAAGAAGAAGAGTCTTCCTGATTCCAGGCCTGGTACCACCATGCCACCTAGCTGCTCCAAGTCCTAGGTTCCTAGCTAATGTGGATTCACATTATTTGGCTAAACAATTAGAGGTGAAATCTTCAAGAAACTTCTTTACTCTATAATAACAACTTCACATTCACACTTATACAACCTAGGTTGGGTGAGGGCATGCCACGCTGGGCAATTCTGTGCCAGTGTCTCCCACCATGCCATTCTGGGCAATTCTGTGGCAGTCTTTCACCATGCCATGCTGGGCAGTCCTGTGCCAGTATCTCCCACCATGCCATGCTGGTTGGTCCTTTGCCAGTGTGTCTCATCATGCAATACTGGGCAGACCTGTGTCAGGGAGACACTGGCACAGCACTGCCCAGCATGGCATGCCTATATCAAAGATGTAAGAAAAACAGAATTGAAATAAGTCAAAAGAAATGAGATGTGCAAAGTTGGAGAATTCACCCCAGCTGGATGGATTATTTGTTCCTGACTTGTGGCAGAGCCTTCTGAGCTTGCATTGGTCTGATTAGTGACTATAAGACACACTGTAACTTGACTCTAATACAGTGATGTCATTTTGGCTTTCTTTGACAACAAATTATACCAACTAACCAATCTAGATTGTATTATTGACTACCCAGTCTTGATGTTTCAACCTTCATAACATCATTCCCTTTTCTCCATCCTCAGAGCTTCCAAGCTGATGCAAGCCTCCATCACCTTAAGCCTGGATCACTGGACTAGTTTTCTGGTTGGTCTCCATATCTCAAGTCATTTCCCACTCCAATCCATCCTCCACTCAGCTGCCAAAGTGATTTTCCTAAAAAGCAAGTCTGACTACATCACCACACTCCACTAACTAGCACTAACTAACTCATTAGTTACTAGTTACTAGTTACTCCCAGGACTAAATACACGAAGCTTTGCTTGGTTTCTAAAGCCTTTCATAACTTGGCTTTGTTCTATCTTTCCTGCTTTCTTAGTCATCACTCGCTTCTATGTTACCTACAATCCGATGACAATGGTCTTCATGCTGTTTAACTATGCAATGCTCTCTCTGATTCTGCCTGGTCACTGGTTGTTCTTCATGTCTGTAGGTGATATTCTCCCTCTTCACCTCAGTTACCTGGCTTCCTTCAAGACTAAATTCAAATTTCTCAGCTTCAAATCTTAAGCAGGAAGCTTTTTCTGGCTCTCTTCCCCAAACAGCTGGTATGTTCCCTCTGGGATTGTCTTCCATGTATGCTGTGCATATTTTGTCTACAATTTTTTTGTATGCTGTCCTTCTCTCTTAGAATGTGAGCTCCTTGAGGGGGGAGGACTATATATATATATATATATTTAATTAAAACTTTTTATTTGCATAACATATGTATGGGTAATTCTTCAACACTGACCATTACAAAGCTTTCTGTTACAAATTTTCCCCCCTACTCCCCACCCCTCCCCTAGATGGCAGGATATCCACTACATGTTAATTATATTAAAATATTTGACAAGTCAAATATATGTATACATGTTTCCATACTTATCTTGCTGTGCTACAACAATTGTATCTACATGAACAAAAAAGATCTGATAAAGGAAACCCAATGCAAGCAATCATCAATATAGAGCATGAAAATGATATGTTGTAGTCCATATCTCATGTCCCTCTCTCTGGGTGTATATGGCCTTCTTTACTGAACAACTGGAACTGGTTTGAAGCATTTCATTGTTGAAGAGAGCCACGGAAGGACTGTATTTTTACCTTTTTTTATATCACCAGTGCTTAAAGGCCTTATGCTTGGCATAAAGTGAGTGCTTAATAATTAATTGAAGATTGATTAAGTAATTGAGTAACTCCCAGTCTTGGAGACTCTAGGTGGTGGAACTTTCTTCCTTGCCTAATCCAGATGAGTTTTTGTCCTGGATATTAGAAATGAAAGGAACTTACTGTTACCTTGCTTACCCTAGACAATAAACATTTATTGTTATTGTTGGTGGTGGTCCTTTGTTTAGTAAGAGGACCAGTAACATCATGATGTGATGGGTGATGTCTTGACTTTTGTATGGATTGAATGCAAGTGAGATGAAGTTGCACAAAGTTAGCAGCCTCATTGTCTCTTCCAGAGTCATCAAAGTACACTGGCAAGACAAGAGACAGGAGGACTGGTGATGACTCAGGATGCAGTGGGTGACCTTCAATGTCTGACCAAGCTCTAAGCGCTTTTCAGAGTCTGCTTGTGTCACTTTCATTAGAATAAATTGTTTTCATCTGACCATTCCACCAGGGGAAGTCTTCATGTGGTTGGGGGTAGACATCCCCTTAGCTCACAGACAGGTTTGAGGTCTGTGTATTTATAGCCTGGTTTTGTCTGTTTGTTAAGACATTTTTACTGGGTTCTCCTAAACCTATGAAATTCATGATACATGAATGGAGTTTCTATTTTCCAAGGTACATGGTTCAAGGATTGAAGAAATTATTTACGTTATATAGACCATTTAACTATTTAGTCTATACATACTACAGCTTCTTGAAGCCATAGGTGAGAGTTAGGTGAAAGATGGACACCAAAGATAGATGAGCAGTCCTGAAAAGAGCTCACCCCAGAGATGCTAATCTTCACCTACTATGTGCTAAGCCTGAGGAATACAAATAAAAACACAGACAGTCCCTGACCTCCAGGAGTTTGTAAATTACTGGAAAATTGTTTTATTTTAAAAAAATATTTTGAGATCTGTATTTCAATGTAATTGGTTTCCAATTCTAAGAATTTTATTTTTTGAATCTAAAAATATTATTCTGATGCTGATAAATAGGTTAGCAACACAAAAAAAGATAAAGAACTCTAGAATTCTCAACCATGGATGTACAGGAGCCCTGTTCTTAAACCCTTAGTCTTTGAATTAGAAAGACCATTGCTTTCTTGGCCTCTGAAGAATACTCCTTTGGCTTAAATCATCTGCTTTATTTATAAATTATTTCCTTCTCTGTTCCCCTTCTCTTTCTCCTTCTCTTCCCTACTGCTCCCTCATATAGAACAAAAGAACCTCATCTTCATATTAAATATAGGAATATTATGTTTTCCAGAAAAAATAAACATATGACATAAAATCATAGGTTTTGAGCTAGAAAGGACCTTAGAACACTGAATCCAGTCATTTCATTTTGCAGATGATGAAACTAAAATCTAGAGAAGGGATGAGAGGTGACTTGTCTAAAGTTATACAAAAGATGAATGGCAGAGCCAATCATTCACATTAAAGTCCTCTGGTTGAAAATCTCAAGCCCTTCCTACTAAATCAGTAAAGTTCTCTTAAATTTATTATATTCATAATATTATTAAATTCATAATACTTGAATGAAGTTTCTGTTTCTAAGGTATATGGTTCAAGAAGTTGAAGAAATTATCTAAATTATATAAGACCATTTAACCATTTAACTTTAATTGGATTATAATTATATATATATACATATATGTACAACCACATATAAATATATCTTCTTCCTCCTCTTCTCTCTGTCTCTCTCTCTCTGTCTCTCATAAATGAAAAAAAATTTAGTTGCCTTCAGATGGAGTAGTGAGTATAGGTTTTGCTATAAAGTTAGTAAAAATGGTAACAATTTTCTTTCTCCTACTTAAAATATAAGGGAGAGGGGATAGGGAAAGAATTATAGACTTGCTTAGTTCTCATCAGCAAAAGTTTTATGACTATATCAAGAAATAACAGGAATCTTCAGGTGATCCCTACAAATAAGCCCCAAAGTAAAAGTCACATCTATAAATTTATTAAAACAGAAAACATTACATCTTATCTTACTTAATCAGGAACTGGGAAAATAAGTTCACCAAAGAAATTATTCCTCTTTCTGTGGATCAGAACTCTCTCTCACAAAAATGTGCTCACATAAGTCACAGGGTGCAGAAAGTTTGCAGGAAAAAATATTGTTAGATGGTTTGATGCAGCTTTTAGTTTGTCACCAGAAAGAGAGAATCTTTTTTCTTTTTTTTAATATCTTTTACACTAATACTTTTTACACATTTCATATTACATGCAAACTGCATTAATAGTTATTCTCTAATCTCAAATTTTATATATACATATATACATATACATATATTCAAATGCATACATTTTCTTTGGCCATTCTTTCCCTATATTTGCAATGCACTTTTTTTAATTCATCTCCACTTATTTAAATCTTTTGAGAATCTATTTTCAACTTCTCTACCTATCTAGTACAGGTTAGAGTTACAAAGAAATCTGAGTGAATTCAAAGGGACATGTGGAAGAAGTGGTGAAATTGGTATCTGATTGGAGAAAGGATCAGTCAAATCAGAATGAGCTCTCTCAACATCCACCCTATTGGGCTATTTCATTTTCCTAAAAAAAAAAAAAAATTACACACACACACACACACACACACAGCCCACAAAAAAAAAACCCAGGAAAAAACTCACAATGTTACAATGAATCACTTCATATTATGGCAGTAACATCAATAAAAGGAATGTCTGATGCTAATGTGCTATAAACGCCTCATCTGGAACTTAAGAAATTAGCCTAAAACTGCTCACCACATTCAAAATCACAGTGAGTCATTTCCGAGTTAATTAGGTATGGCAGAGTGAGCAGTAAACCAAGTGTGAAATGCTTTAATGAGGTGTTTCTCAGAGACAAGAGATTCCTTTCTGAAATACAGGAAAAGTTTTGGTAAGGGGAAAGAGTTAAATAAGTAAGGCTGTGTACTCAGAGGACATGAAAACTCAATAGGAATGTTTGTTATACTTTTCTGTAGCCCCATTTCTGATAGAAACTCTTAACACAGTGTAGATTTTCATTGCTACCCCCTTGTGTCAAATTCACAAAACCCAATTGATTAGGAAATAGAAATTTTATTGAGTAACAAGAAAATCAAACAGCACAAATGCAGTCAGCCTTTCCTTATAGAGTTTAAAAATTTATAACATTATCACCAGGCTAACATCAAATAAAGGCTCATACGTGGGGTAGATATTCTGCACACTCATTATATATGCATTGGTTGATGTCCAATATCTGTCTGTTATGGCAGTCTCCATCAGATGATAAACTCCTGTTCAATACTTGGAAAGCATTGCATGCAAGAACCATGCTCTGGGTAAGGATAAAAATGAACTTTTGTCAAGTTCAAGATCAAATTCTGATTCTTCACTACCAGAATAGGAATGCTACTCAAGAGGAAACAAATTTATAGTGATGATAATTAATTGAAGTAGAGCCAAAACATGAAAACTGCCAAAGAACCACTCATTTAGCAAATAAAGTTAGAATCTCTGCTATCTATCTTGCTACAGAACGATACATTTCAATGCAATGCCCAGAATTCAACACTCGAAAAGATTCAAGATTTCATTAGTATGTATGTTACTTGGACAAGAGAGAAAAACCATCTTTTCCATGCCTTAATAGGAGATACTTCAGGAATAGTTACTGTTCCCTTTTTTCTTTTCCTGTGCCCACCTGCAGTCATCACCTGGCAGGTGATCAGCTTTCTGGAGATAAGTCTCTGCACAATTAGCTAAGCCTGTACTTGGACAACAAACTGCTTATAGCTTGGCCCAAAATTGAAATGTTTCCATCCTGGGAGGCCCTACTAGATATTATGCTCCATTGACAGAGGCTTTGAGGATCCAGGTTCATTTTCAGCATTATAATGAAGCATTTAATAGAGATGGAATTATCTCACTATTGGTTAACATAAAAGTGCATATTAAGAAGCTCCTAACAGTTTTAATTTATTTTTCATTCATACCTCATCCTAGCTATTTGGAAATAGGGGTATAATAAGATACCCTCCTCTCCCCCTTAACTCAGCAAAACACACTGGTCTCAGAAAAGAAGGCAGCAAGGAATCACATGACAAGACTTAGATGGTGGCTGAGAGGATTAATAGGATGGGGACATCATACTTCAAAAGTGACCTGTTTCTTAAGAAGGGATATCACCCCCAACGACTATCAAATCTGGCTTAAAGTTTAAAGGGCAGAAGGTGCTATTTCTGTCTCTAACCCACAGGTCAGGCTACAGAGAAAGGAAAGTAATTACATATGTGAGTTGACCAGAAATTGTGGGAAAGTCAAAGGGAAAATACATAGCAGACTTCTGTTCTTTTTCTTGCATCCTCCTTTCTGCAGGAGTCTAATTCTACTCTCTGCGCACGCTTTCCTTCCTGGTGGGCAAAGAGTTTGTTGATATAGTGCTATTCCTTCTGCTGTGGTTTCCTGTTGGGCTAACATCTCTCCCTATCCCTTCCAATATGATCGTTTTTGGTGTCTCTGCCAGAACCTTGGTGGAACAGGACATGTCTGCTTCCTTCCTTCTTTCTCTCTCTCTGTGTGTTTGCACATACATACATATACATATATGTGTATATGTATATTCACATATACACACAGATTAGATGGATATAAAAAGACATGGAAAGATTTTTTTTCCTTTACTTCCCGCTTTCATTTTATTTTCATTCTGAGATTTAGAACTATGCCAGGTAACTCCATATCAAAATAAACCAAAATATCCCCTAATACAGATTCTTTAAAAATATTAATTTTGTTTTTAAAAAATCTAATTTAATTTTATTTGAATGTTTGTGTATCTTTAGAGTTATATAAGAATTTATAGTCTCAATTTGTAGAAGTCATTTTTGACAGTTACATGTTTCTATTGAGCCAGATAATCAAGAAATTATTAAATAAGCACTTTCTACATGTCAGGCACTGTGCTAAGCCCAGGAATGAAGAGAGAGAGATAAAAAGCAGACTCTGATCTCAAGAAGCTCAGTCTGATGGAAAAGACATTTAAACAACTATGTACAAAACATGATATGAATAGGATAAATTGGAGATAAATGAAGAAAGGCACTAGCATTAAGAGAGCCGAGGAAAGGCTTTGTGGGAGAAAAAAGAAGGATTTTATCAGGGAATTGAAGAAAGCCAGGGAATATAGGAGCCAGAGATGAAGAGGGAGAGAATTCTAGGTACAGGGTGGGGGGGGAGGGGGATGGCCAGAGAACCTGGAGGCAGAAGATAGAATAGGTCTTGCACGGAATAGTAACAGCCAGAGGCACTGGCCACTTTCACTAGTAAGTCATCATTCACTTCTCCAACCTTGCAAATGACCAGTGGCAAGTTGTATCTATTGCTCTACTCATCACTACTAAATGATCCCAAATAGCTGCTAGCTCAGAAGGGGACTCAAATGAGCTGTCCCTGAAGCAATGTTCATTATGTCATGCTTCTGGCTTCTGGCACTATTTTGTGAAAAGTAATATTACAATATCATCTCTAGCACCATACATCATGAACAGTAGCTCAACTTGGCTTGACATCTCCCACTACTTCCCTTCATAAACCCCCTGCTCCAGATAAACTGGATTTGGTCTTCAGCTCTTCACCATGACTCATTCTTTCAGTTCCTTGAGCTTGGCTCACACTGCTTCCTCGGTCTATAATGTCCTTACCTTCATGAAAGTCTGCCTGTTGGAGCAATGGCTAGAGAAACCAGTAGAATGCTCCTGGAAACAGGGGCATTGCATTTGTATACTAATATTGGCTCAGAGGATAGCGGGTCATCTATCTCCTAACAGAGAAAGGAAGAGCAGTGATTGCTGATTAGTAGCTAATTAAGCAGATGGAAATTTGGGTATTTTCAGGCTGACTTGCCTCTTTGTGGGTAAGGGTCAGATACAGGAAATTCTCTAAGACTAAGGAAGGGCTAGGAGACCTGGTCCCAGATGTGTTTTATCTTATCTTGCTGAGACCAACGTCTACACACCATTTCCTAGTACACTCCTCCTCAGGCCTTTCAGCCATTATCCTCAACTTCTTCCCAGTGGAATTTTGAACTCCAACCCTGGGTCCCGGTAAGGCAAGAGCTTGCTGTCTTGCTGAAACCTAGGCTTCTACCTGGCCGTTTCTCAGTCACTCTTCATTCCACCTAGAAAGGACCTCAACCCCCCAGCTCCTGTGCTAAGTAAGGTCCTTGAGGACAGAAACTGTTGGACTTCCTGGAACTCTATCCAAAATGCTGGTCACAGTGCCTGGCATAATAGTAAATGCTTTTCTATTTTATTTAATCTATCCTATCTAGCTAATTTATCTTTTCTATCTAATCTATTCTATTTATCTAATATGGTCTATCTAGCTAACTATCTTATCTATCTAATCTCTATCTGATTTATTCTATCTAATAACTATCTAATTTAGTCTATCTAATCTAAGCTATCTAGCTAATTTCTATTCAGTCTATTTTAACTATTTAATCTCTAGCTAAACTATTCTGTCTAATTTTGGCTATTGAATTTATTCCATCTATCTAATATAATTTTATCTAATATAGTCCATCTATTTTCCTATCTAATCAAATATTTAATCTGTTCTATTTACCTAATCTCTAAGGTATTCTAGGTAGTCTCTCTTTGTTTCTGTCTCTCTGTGTCTCTCAGTCTCTCTGTGTCTGTGTCTCTGTCTCTCTTTTTCCCCTCTCTTTCTCTTCCCCCTCTCTCCCTATCTCTTTTTCCTCCTCTCTCTTCCTCTTTCCCCCTCTTCTTTTCTCCCTCTCCCTCCCTACTCTCTTTCCTCTCTCCCTCCCTCCCTCCCCATCTTTCTCCCCCATCCCGTTTTTGTCTTTGTATGTCTGTCTCTCCTGTCTATTAATCTTCTTATCTACCTAGCTTTTCTTCCTTCCTTCCTGGGAAGTTCAGCTGCTGTGGGTATGTCTCTGAATTCTGTGCCTGCCCATCTACAGTGACACAGATGGAAGGGATGTGTGTTACATTTCTGCCTTTCCTGTAATCTCATTTGCTATGGCTACCTACAGTTGCCACTTTTTCAAGGAAATCAGTCTTCTAGTCTGAGTGAGTTTGAAATGATAAGATACATTCTGGAATCATCCTGGCTAAATTGCTGGGTTTATATATATATATATATATATATAATAGCTTTTTAATTTCAAAATACATGCAAAGATAGTTTTCAACATTCACCCTTGCAAAACCCTATATTCTAATTTTTTCTCCCCCCCTTCTCTCCAGCCCCTTCTTTAAGCAGCAAGTATTCCAATATAGGTTAAACACTTGCAATTCTTCTAAACATTTTTCCACATTTATCATGTTGTACAAGAAAATCAAATCAAAAAGGGAAAAAATGAGAAAAAAAGCAAGCAAACAAAACAAAAAAGGTGAAAATACTATGTTGTGATCCAAGCTCAGTCCCCATAATCCTCTTTCTGGATTCAGATGGTTCTCTCCATCACAAGTCAATTGGAATTGGCTTGATCCACTTCATTGTTGAAAAGAGCCAAGTCTTGGCTAAATTTCTGATGTAATGATGGCAAATCCTGCCTTAGTATTCCCTAAATGTGTGTTTGGGACCCCCAGACCTAGCAACTATTCCCCTTTCATCAAGCACATAAAATCATTTGAGATAGTGAATCTATGGGAGTTACAAATGGTCACTGCCAAAATGGCATTTGGGTTCCTACAGTTGAGGCTATATCACCCACCACTAAACAAAGCTCAGTCTGTCAGAGGTTTCTCAAGAAAGAACTATCTGGGCAAACCCAATAGGGACCTAAAGTCTCCACTGACTGGGGGAGAAGTCTTAATGAATTTAGGATCCATGGATAAATTCAAGACTCTAGAAAGATAACATCATGAACTTACAGAATTCTATATTAAATCAAATGAAGATATTTTAAAAAAATGATTTATTCTCTATTAACAGATTGTCTAGTTTTTGATCCCTACTACACATGGCACAAATGACATCTTTATTTTCACTTCTTTCTAAATAAAATTTAGCACTTCCTCCAATTATGAATGTAGGCAACAAACATTATTTTGAGAAATGGCCCAAAGTTTCTTCAGACAGACAAAGAGATACATGAGACAAAACTGATTAAGAGCCTTTTATAGTAAAGCTATGGTCACCTCAAAGAGAAGAGAGAGAGAGAATCTAGGTCACTCAGCAAACATTATTAGACATGGAAACAGGGAAGGTAGCAAGTAAATTAAAAAAAAAAAACCCAAGCCTACATCCTTGGAATCTGAGAACAAGTGGGGCTAACCATCATTTTTGATACTCTCAGAATTTTCTTTTTCTTTTCTTTCTTTTTCTTTCCTTCTTTTCTTCTTTCTTTCTTTTTCTTTTCTTTTCTTTCTTTCTTTCTTTCTTTCTTTCTTTCTTTCTTTCTTTCTTTCTTTCTTTCTTTCTTTCTT
>JAJPUD010001030.1:233885-248370 GCA_023553655.1 Myrmecobius fasciatus | reverse complement strand
CTTTCTTTCTTTCTTTCTTTCTTTCTTTCTTTCTTTCTTTCTTTCTTGCTGAGGCAATTAAGTGGATAGATTTTTTTTTCTATCCACTGTATCACCTAGCTGCCTCCACTCTCAGATTTTTCAAAACTAAAAGAACCTTCAATCATATAGTTTAATCCATATCTAAAAAAAAAATCCCTATTACAAAATATCTGACAAGTCCCACTCTTCCTTGAAGACCTAAGAGGGGAAACCCATTACCTCCCAAATCAACCCATTCCATCTTGGGCCAAACCGAATAGTTAGGAAATTTGTCCTGATATTACCCTTTCTAACTAAAAGTAGAGCCAACTCACTAAATCTAACAACAACAACAAATAGATCTAAATAAAATTATATTCAAGCAGCTAAATCTTCTGGGGTTTTTAAGAATATTTCCTCTCTCTCAGTAACTGAACTCTGACATATGAAACCAGCATAAGCACTAAGTTTCCACAGTTAAGAGTGAGAATAATAGTAATAATAATAATAATAATAATGATAAATTTATGTGGCGTATAAAGGTTTCATGCTTTAAAATGTTAGCTGAATTGAATCCTTTATGTCAATTCAATAGTTAAAACATTTATTTATTTAGGAACAAAGGAGATCTCATATTCTATATCCTAAGAGGATTTTGATTTACATTATATTAGGGTAAATAGCTTGGGAATTAATGGTTGATAACATCTACCCAATAACCATAACCCACTAAAAACCAAAAACAAACAAAACCCTCCATTGTGCAGTGCTATTATTTACAGAGAAACCAAGGGAAGCAGTACAGTATGGTGGCTCTCGATTGGAGGATTCAAATTGACAGGATTCAAATCCTGTCACTCATGCATGATTGTGAGAATCACTTGACCTCCCTAGACCTCAGTTACCTCCTATGTAAAATAAGCAGGTTGAACTAGATGGCTTCTACACATTCTCTTAAGTCAGTCTCTTCAGGAGATAGCTGATGTAATAGGGGAATGTGTCAAAAGTACCAAGGGACAAAGTGAATTGTCAAATTTTTGAATTGACTAAACTAACGAAAACTAACAGAAAACTAACAGAAAAGGCTGGAATAGGAAATATATATATATATATATATATTTGTGTGTTTATGTATGTGTGTACATATATATATATATACAGATGTGTATGCATATATATATATATATATATATATAAATAACTTTTTATTATACAATAACATTTTTTCAATAAAGACTTAAAAAAAACGCTCTTGTTTTTGAGGTCTCCTCCATGGTTTTCTCCATATATGCTAAGATTTTGTGAAACCTTGCACAAGATACTCTGTCTCCCATTTTTACTGACTCTCTCATGTTTAAAATTATCTCTTTTGGGCAGCTAGATAGTGAAATGGATAGAGCACTGCCTCTGGAGTAAGAAGGACCTGAGTTCAAATGTGGCCTCAGATACTTATTAGTGGTGTGACCCTAAGTAAATCACTTAACCTTATTTGCCTCAGTTTTCTTATTTATGAAATGAGCTAGAGAAGGAAGTGACAAGCCACTCCAGTGTTTTTGCTAAGAGAATTCCAAAAGGCAATACGAAGAATTGAACACAACTGAAAAATGACTGAACAATAAAGCCTACTTACTTTACTTGGAAGGAGATTCCTTAATTCCTGTCTCTATCTCCTGGCTACCATGGTTTAATTAAAGTTTCAGGTAAAATCTCATCTTCTACCTAAAGCCTTTAATTAATGCTTAATGCCTTTCCTCTTAGGTTATTTCCAATTTAACCTGCATATATCTAGTTTGCATATGTTGTCTGCATTAGACTGTAAGCTCTTTGAGTTATTTCTGTTGAATTGTAAGTTCTTTGATAGTAGGGACTCTTTTCATATTTATTTGTATCTTCATTATATAGCACAATGACTAGCATACAGGAGGCCCTTAAATGCTTGTTGACTTGATTAGACTTTGAGCTCTTCCATTAGACTCCAAAACTCCAACTCCTAAATAGGAGGAGAATGTCTTTTTTCCTTTCTCTGTATAGCCAGCACTTGGCCCAGTGTTTGGCACATAGCAGGTTCTCAATAACTTAACTTTCTTGATTTAACTTTCTGGAGATTTTTAAACACAGAGTCATAGAATCATTCTTTTCCAATGCTGAATAATTTTTTTAACTCAGATGTATGAAATTTCCATTTCATCCCCTTATCTCCAACCTTGGTTAATACTACTTTCTCAAGATTGAATTGTATATTCAGCCTTAATTTATTTTCCACAATGGAGAATTTTTAATTATTTCTGCTTACCATGCTCCAGCTTACACTATTATATAGTCTAGATAATATTCTTAAGAAAAGGCCTGGCCTAGTGACTGGGGGCTTGCCTTATTTGGTTTCCATGGCTGAATTTCTTACTATTCTCACAGTTAACTTTGTTTATTTGGCATTCAAAGCCTAGAGGATCAGATGCTCAATCTGCATAACTCTATTGTGATACAGAATTCTTAGAATTGCTTTAGTAAAAGAACTATATGTTCAAAGTCTAAAGAGAATGGAGAATTTAGAGAAATTTAAAATGCTTTATTCCTCATTTCTATTTGTTTTCATAATAATCTATGTTGTGAAGGAATTGAGGATCTATTTGTCATAGAGAGATGTTTTCTTTGTGAGGGACATGGCATTGCACAGAAGTAGAATTCTAGGGTAGAAATATAGAAGCAAATAAATGTGGGGCCAATGAAATTTTTACAACTTAACCAGAATTTCTGTAAGCCTGATGATTTACAAAAGCCATTTATATAGCTCTATTAAATAGTAAGAAAACACACACACATATATATCTGTATATTTATATCTATATCTATATATTTATAGCCTACTGACACAGAAAACTTTGGTGATCTTCCAATGAGTAAGACTTGCAATACTTGTTAAGTCCTTAGAAAATAGGGTGATTCTTTTTATTGCTTTGATCAAACAAGCTAAAGGAACTGGGTTTACTTACAGCTTATAGTGATTCCAAGCTCCACACTGTGTTTCTTGGGCAGCTTCACATGAAATGTTCCACTGCTTGGAATTACAGACTCTGTAATGAGAACAAAGTTGATTTATGATATTTACAGGACACCAGGAAGGATACTGAGCACCAGCAAATGAAAATGCATTAGGAGTACTTGCATCATGATTGCCAATCATAAAATGTAGGAATGATGGGGAAATGGGCTAACTTCTGCAAAATATTCTCTGGCTCCAAAATGCTAGTGACATACTTTTTTTTTATGGGACCATGAATGTCTAGCAATAACATTCTAGTTGGCTTATTTCTCCTTTTATATTTTACTTTGCCAAATGCTATCATTTGAAATCCAAATTAAAGGCCACTTTTTCTATGGGGGTCTCACTAGATAATTTGGGCCCTTAAATCTACATATTCAAATTATTAATTTTAAAATAAAACATATTCCATATCATTGCAATGTATGATTTCCTTAAGTTATTCACAGTGATAAAAATGACATAAATTGTCTCTCTGACTGTCAGCTAGGTAATGTAGTAGATAGAGTGCTGGACCTATACTCTCAAGAAGACCTGAATTCAAAGGTGACTTCAGATACTTACTAACTATGTGATGTTAGATAATTCACTTAACCAATCTATCTCAGTTTTCTGAATGGTAAAAATAGGATATCATCTATAACCCTCCCAGGAATGCTATGAGACTCAAATGAGATAATAATTATAAAGTGCTAAGGTTAGTGCTTTGAATATATAAATGCTATATAAATATTAGTCATTATTAAAGTACTTTACAAACCTTAAACTCTATAAATGTAATTGCTTATACTATTATTGTGATTTTAGGATCCTAGAATTTAGAGCTGGAAAGAAGCATTTGTAATATAGATGAGGAAAATGAAGCTAATTGAGTGATAACTTGACTGAGGTCGTATCGTTATGAATAGAGTCAGGATCCACATTCAGGTCTTCTTATCTTTTAATCCTATGTTCTTTTCTCTATGCCATTTTATCTCTTTTTCTCTCTCTTTCTCATAATTCCCCTTTGAATGTCCTCCATGAATTATAGGATAGTGTATGTAGTAGCACGAATAATTCATCTTCTACATCTTTACAAGTTTTATAAGCCATTGTGAAGATGGAGATTGTCCACAGAAGGAGTGGTTCAGAAAATCTTTGATCTTGAGCAATTCTCTGATGAGAGGTGAAGTGGTGAGCATTTGTGAAGTGAGAGCATTTAGAGAATCTAGAATTTGGAAGAGAAAAATTACCTCTCTGTGGCCCTTGGTAGATATAGTTTTATTTTTTGGCATTTGTTCCCCAGTACCTGACACAAAGTAAGTGCTATTGAAGGTTTACTGAATGATAGTTAACAGCTATGTGCTTGAGCCACAGCACAGTTAATCAAAACAATGGTAAAGTAAGAGGTATTCTCCCTCAGGTTTTCTATAGTTGCCTTCTTTATTATTCAATTAACTCCTCTGATGAATCCTGTGATTCACCTGCTTTCCCCCCAAATCTGCAGCTCTTTCATTTTCTTCCCAACTGTCTACTCATCAACCCTTAAAATTGCTAAACTTCAGGGCCAATATGATTGAGCAAATTGAAAGTGAAGAGTAAATAGTTTTGTGTTATCTGCAAATTTGACATAATGCATTTATTTATTCTACAAGGAAAAAAATAAAATGCATTTATTTATTGATTGGGTTGATTATGAGAAAAAGGAAGAAAGTTGGAGAATGAAAAAAGAAATGTCAAAATCCCATGAACAAAACGTGAAGCATTAAGAAAATTTAAAATAATTTACTTCTCTTCACAATCATCCACTTTATGAGGAGATTCAGGGTCCCTTATAATAGAAAGATGCTTTTAAAAATCAAATGATGGAGGGGAAGACCTGGGATTAAAAGATATGGGTCAAAATAAAATTGAGTAAGAACTGAGGGCCTATGCAATTTTTACTACCCAAATAAAATTTGTATGGGAGTTATTTTCTTTTCTAAAAATTTGTTTTGAAATCTTTTTTAAAAATCATGTTCATTTCTGAATGTATTCCTTCCCTATTCATTAAAAAATTTAAATGAACAAAATAGTTCAGCAAAACCAGTCAACAGCATATCATCATTCAAGTTAGAGAATATTTGCAATACTCTGTACCTTTTTTTTTTTCTGAGACAATTTTAAGTGACTTGCCCAGGATCACACAGCTAGGAAGTGTTAAGCATCTGAGGCCAGATTTGAACTCAGGTCCTTTTGATTTCAGGGCTGGTGCTCTATCCACTGTGCTAACTAGCTGCCCCTGTATCTTTTAAATGAACATCCTCAGTTCTTCTTAGCAAAAAAGGGAGGGAGGCATGCTTTTAAAAAACTTTTCTCCAGGTCCAAGGACCTAGTGATTTTTAAAAATTATTTGCAAATTGGTACTGAACCATAACAAAGCTTGCATATTTCTACTCCTATTCCCAAGTAGAGATCATGATGACCATGCAGAGCCAAAACTCTATTTGGAAAAAATCTACCAATTCAATAAGGCATATTTATAGAGAATTACCAAGAATTATGAAATGTTGCAATTGTGAGCAACATCTATTTCCATTTAGTCCACAAGATAAAGATTAATTATCTTTATTACTCTGCTTATCTACCTCTGTACTGGAACTATATTTTAAAAGGTCTTTAGAGTTTGAATTTTAACTCTATGTGATGTTGGAAAGTAACCTTTCAGTTCTGATATTACAAATGCAGGAGATACAATAACTTCTTGTATTCTCACCACAAGACTTCATATATTAATCTAATGTTTTCCAATCTTTTTCATTCTGGAGCATAACTTTTTATAGGTCATCATAGTTATAGGAATACATGGTGATTTCAACAACTTCAAGCTGCCCTCTGCTACAAAAGCCCAGTATTTTAAGACCCCCATTCTCCCAGTGAATCTATATAGCTATGAATCATGGACATAGCCACAATTTCGAAGAAAATCAAAATTATGGGGGACCCAAAGTGCAATACAAAGATTCATGGTGGTATAAATTTTTTGCGTAATATTATTAACATCAAAGATAAATCTAATTAGAAAAAGGAGATGATTGAGTTGGTCATGAAGCAAAAATAAGGTCTAATAGATAAACAGAACAAATATTACCTTAAAGCAAGGACTACAGAATATTGTTTATATCTCCTTAGAGACAGCATGCCATAGTAGACAAGATGCTGGACTTCAAGTAAGAATTGACTAAGTCCAAAATTTCTATCTGAGACTTGATAGTTGTATATGTGTTATCTATCCTCCCTAAGCCTCAGGTTCTCTATTTGTAAAATGGAGGTTAAACCTGTAATAATCTCCTGCAGGGCTGTCATGGAACTCAGTTGCAGTTATATAGGTAAAATAATTTTAACATGCCATAAAAATTGTCAACTAGTATTACCTACCTCATAGAATTGTAGTGAAAATCAAATGAGATAACATATATAAATAAAACACAATGCCTGGCACTCAGTTGTTGTTATTGGGTTGTTTTTCAGTCATAATCTGACTTTCTGTGACCCCATTTAGGGTTCCTTAGCAAATTACTAGAGTGGTTTGTCATTTCCTTTTCCAGCTCATTTTACAGATGAAGAAATTGAGGCAAATAGGGTTATACAGCTAGTTATTCCAGGGTCATACAGCTAATAAGTGAATGAGGCCAAATTTGAATTTAGGATGATGAGACTTTCTGACTCTGGAACCAGCACTTAATCTAGAGTGCCACTTTGCAGGCACATAGTAGGTGGTATATATCTCTCTCTCTGTAAGATTAACAGAAGGACATGGATACAAATTGGAAAGTGTGAGAATTCATGAAGAACTTGAGATTAGTGCTGTTGGAGGAAGGGACTCAATGAATTAAGTCGTATTATGGCTCTGGCTTACAGTGTTGGGACAGAGAACTGAGGTCCCACTTTTAAAGTGTTAGCTTTTGAAAGACACATGTTGGAGTTAGAGTTAGTTCAAAATAACAAATATTTGTAGGTACAGATCTACAGAACCTGTGCTAAGTGCCAGGAATACAAAGATAATGAATTACAGTGTCTGTCCTCAAAATGCTGGGCCTGGAGTCAGGAAGACTCATCTTCCTGAATTCAAATATGGCCTCACATGCTGAGCAAATCACTTAATCCTTTTTGTCTCAGTTTCCCCATGTGTAAAAAGAACTTTTGAAAGAAATGGCAAATTACTCCATTATCTTTGCCAAGAAAATCCCAAATGGGGTCACAAAGAATCAGGACAAGACTGAAAACAACTGAGCAACTACTGCCCTCAGAGAAATGATCTAGTAAAGGGGACATGACATTTACATGAATAGTATGATCCAAGACAGGATATGATGAAGCAAACAAGAAATCTTATATTTTTATAAAATATGGACCAAAGAAGGGGAAAAATCAGAAAAGGCTTTGTGGAGAATTACTTTTTATCATATCCTTTTCTCTCTCAATATTTTATTTCAAGTGACTTCATCTACTTCCATAGCTTCATTTATCACCTCTGTGTAGGTGATTCCTAACTTCTTTTCTTTTTTAAATAATAGCTTTTTATTTTTTCAAAATACATGCAGAGATAGGTTTCAACATTTGCCCTTGCAAAACCCTGTGTTCCAATTTTTCTCCCTCTCCCTTCCCTTTTCCCGGACAGCAAACAACTCAATACAGGTTAAACGTGCAATTCTTCTAAACAAATTTCCACATTTATCAAGCTGTGCAAGAAAAATCAGATCAAAGGAGAAAAATTTTAAAGAAAAAAACAAACAACAAAAAAGGTGAAAATACTATGCTATGATCCACATTCAGTCTTTATAGTCTTTTTTTTTTTCTGGATACGGATGGTTCTTTCCATCACAAGTCTATTGCAATTGCCTTAAATCACCTCACTGCAGAAAAGAACCAAATCCATTACAGTTGATCATTACATATTTTCGTTGCTGTGTGGAATATTTTCTTGGTTCTTATGTAAGTCTCTCCAGGCTTCTCTGAAATCAGCCTGCTCATCATTTCATATAGAACAATAACATTCTATAACATTCATATAACATAACTTATTCAGCCATTCTCCAACTGATGGGCATCCACTCAGTTTCCAGTTCCTTGTCACAACAAAAAGGGCTGCTACAAACATTTTGCACATGTGGATCCTTTCCCCTCTTTTGTGATCTCTTTGGGATACAGACCCTGTAGAGACACTGCTGGATCAAAGAGTATGCACAATTTGATAGCCCTTTGGGCATAGTTCTATACCGCTCTCCAGAATGCTAGCATCAGTGATGGCTCCTAATTTCAAAATCACGTTCTCATCTATCCTCTAAGCTGAGACATTGTATCTGGGCTGGATTTTGAGGAAAGAGAGGATTTTCATAGACAGAGACATCTATTTAAAAATTGGAATGGATCTATTGAATGCATGGAGGTAGGGGAAAGAAGATTTGAGAGGAAGCCAGTATCCCAGTTTGTCTGTAATATGGAATAGATGAAAGGGAATAGTTTGCTCTGAGGTTAGAAGGATGAATTTAGAGGGTCTCCCATGTAAAGAATTTTATTTGATTTGACAAGTAACAGAAAGCTACTAAAGATATTTAAACAGGGGAATAATGTGGTCAAACCTATGATTCAGAAAACTTATTTTGGTAGGTCTGAGGAGTTAAACTAAAGACAGAGAGACCATTTTGGAAGTTCTTACTTCCAAGCAAGAGGTGAAGAGAGCTTAGACTAACTGAGAGCCATCTGCACCCAGAGAGAGGACTATGGTGACTGAGTATGGTCATAACATGGCATTCTAACTCTTTTTGATGTTGTTTGCTTGCATTTTGTTTTCCTTCTCATTTTTTTCCTTTTTTGATCTGATTTTTCTTATGCAGTACAATGATTGTAGAAATAGGTATAGAAGAATCGTATATCTTTAATATACATTGGATTATTTGCCATTTAGGGGAGAGAGTAGGGGGAAGGGGGGAAATTTTGCAACACAAATTTTTGCAAGGGTCAATGTTGAACATGCATTATCCATGCATGTTTTTAAAACAAAAAGCTTTAATAAAATAAAAAAAAGAATGGTGTTGCCATCAACAGAAATAGGAAAGGTGAAAATAAGGGCAGAGTAGAAAGGAAGGTGATGAGTTCAATTTTATTTATTTATTTATTTAATCAAAGCTTTTTATTTGCAAAACATATGCATAGGTAATTTTTCAACATTGATCCTTGCAAAGCTTTCTGTTACAAATTTTTCCCTCCTACCTCCCACCCCTTCCCCTAGATGGCAGGAAGTCTAATACATGCTAATTATATTAAAATACTTGACAAATTGGGGGCAGCTAGGTGGCACAGTGGATAGAGCACCAGCCCTGAAGTCAGGAGGACCTGAATTCAAATCTGGTCTCAGACACGTAATACTTTCTGGCTGTGTGATCCTGGACAAGTCACTTAACCTCAATTGCCTCAGCAAAAAAGCAAAAAAACAACAACAACAACAAAAAAAAACTTGACAAATTGAATATGTGTATACATATTTATACAGTTATCTTGCTGTACAAGAAAAATTGGACCTACAGGAAAAAAAAATCTGAGAAGGGAAACATAATGCAAGCAAACATCAATAGAGAGCATGAAAATGTTATGTTGTGTTCCACATTTCATATCTCTCTCTCTGGGTGTATATGGCTTTCTTGTGATGAGTTCAATTTTGACATGTTAAGTTTGAGATGCTGGAGAAATATCCAATGTTCATCATGCATCTGAAGTTATGAGATTGGCTTTCAAGGGAGAGATGAGGAGTGTATATTCAGAAATTGGGAGTCACTTCTATTGAAATTATGAAAGTGGATAAAATCACTAAAGGAGAAAATATTGAAAAAGAAAAAGGTATTATAAAAAGTAAAATAAGACTAGGATAGCAGAAAGGGAAGAGAGAAAAACAAAGGAGAGAAGTGGATTTTGGCAGAAATCCCTACTATTTGTTTTTTTTTTTTTTATTTGCAAAACATATGTATGGGTAATTCTTCAACATTAACCCTTACAAAGCTTTCTGTTACACATTTTTCCCCCTACTCCCCACCCCTCCCCTAGATGGCAGGATATCCATTACATGTTAATTATGTTAAAATACTTGACAAATATGTATACATATTTCCTCACTTATCATTGTTGTGCAAGAAAAATCATATCTACAAGAAAGAAAAATCAGATAAAGGAAACACAATGCAAGCAAACATCAATAGAGAGCATGAACATGTTATGCTGTGGTCCATATTTCACATCCCTCTCTCTGGGTGTATATGGCTTTCTTCAGTGAACAACTGGAAGTGGTTTGAAACATTTCATTGTTGAAGAGAGCCATGTCCATCAGAATTGATCATCATATAATCCTGTTGTTGCTGTGTATAATGATCTCTTGGTTCTGCTCATTTCACTCAGCATCAGTTCATGCAAGTCTCTCTAGGCCTCTCTGAAATCATCCTGCTGGTCGTTTCTCACAGAACAATAATATTCCATAATATTCATATACCATAATTTATTCAGCCATTCTCCAATTGATGGGCATCCCTTCAGTTTCCAGTTTCTAGCCACTACAAAAAGGGCTGCTACAAACATTCTTGTACATGTGGGTCCCTTTCCCTCCTCTAAGATCTCTTTGGGATATAGGCCCAGTAGAAACACTGCTGGGTCAAATGGTATGCACAGTTTGACAACTTTTTGAGCATAACTCCAAATTGCTCTCCAGAATGGCTGGATCTGTTCACAGTTCCACCAACAATGTATTAGTGTCCCAGCCTTCCCACATCCCCTCCAACATTCGTCATTATCTTTTCCTGCCATTTTAGCCAATCTGACAGGTGTGTAGTGGTACCTCAGAGTTGTCTTAATTTGCATTTCTCTGATCAATAGTGAGAAATCCCTACTATTTGAAGCAAACCTAGCAGAGTTCCTTATATTCAGCAGGTGAATAATAAATGTTTTGGGGAATTTACTGATGAAGTGAATCTGGGTTCTTATTCAGGAAGGTGTGTGTGTATGTGTGTGTATATATGTGTGTGTGTAAAAAACAGGGATGAAGTATATGTGAGTGGGAATGATTTCCTGAACTAATCCATTAAGGGAAGTTCATGAAATTAGAGTATTTGGAAATCCTAGCCTACTCTAGATATCTTTGAAACATATTACTCTCTATATACTGCACTCTGCAGAAGCACTGATCCAAAATAGTGACTTTGTTAGAGTTCAGCTGTATCCAATTCTTCATGATTCCATTTGGGGTTCTCTTGGCAAAAATACTGTAGTGTTTGCCATTTCCTTCTCCAGCTCACTTTACAGATGAAGAAACTGAAAGAAGCACAATTAAGTGACTTGCCCAGGGTTGCACAGCTATTGTTGAAGGCCAGATTTGACTTCATGAAGATGAATCTTCCTGAGTCCAAGTCCAGTGCTCTTTCCACTGTATCCCCTAGCAGCCCTAAAATAGTGACTTAGTAATTATCAATATTTAGGAATGGTGAGTTTGTAAAAATTCCAAGATTAAGTACAGTAATGTTTTTTTTTTTTTTTAATACGAGTGTGATGAAGTTTCACATGGTGGCTGTTCTCATGGTGGTTGTTCATATAAACATATTCACAAACTTTTCACATGAAGGGTTTGAAAGAAAAAGAACTCGAGGGAAAAAAATGCTCCAATATGTTAATGTGGCCTTTAGTTCTTCAGAATTTGGAAACAAATGATGTTTATTTGCTTAGCATCCCTGTGACCATTATATGTTTTCTCCCTACTCTCTTCCATTTTCTTTTGTTGACGTGTAATTAAAAGCACATTTGTGTAAATAAAGCCTTTCCCCTCTCTTCCATCCAATTAGTTGGCTTTCTCTCCTTAGCACAGCACGAGGACTGCCAAATCAGGACTCATCACCCTGAAAGAATGTATGAGATTAAAGGGATTTGGTACCACTGAATAAAAGAGATTAATGGGGTAAGAGAGATGTGTTAGATACCCTTCACACACCCCTCCTCCAAAGCTGTGAAACATCAACTTAATAAAGGGATGAAAAAAGCTAGTTTTGAAAGGCCTTTCATATGAATTTATTTCCAGAGCTAACTTTTCCTATAAAGTTAGAGGCTTCAAAAACCCATAACATTAATCTAGATTGGAATTCAAGAAATGAGAGAGTTGTAGTAGATCTCTAGGTGGTGCAGTGGATAGTGGCCCTGGGCTTGGAATCAGGAAGTCTTATCTTCCTGAGTTCAAATCTGGTCTCAGACACTTCATACCTGTATGAATCTGGGCAAGCCACTTAATCCTCAGTTTTGCCTCAGTTTTCGCATCTGTAAAAATGAGCTAGATAAAGAAATGAGAAACAACTCCAATATCTTTGTCAAGAAAGCCCTAAAATTGAGTCATAATTAGACATGACTTAAGAGACATGACTTAAGAGACAGAGATACAGAGAGAGAGAGACCAGAGAGAGCAAGATCAATATCTTTGACAAGAAAGTCTGAAAATTGGGTCACAAAGAATTAGACATGACTGAGAGACAGAGACACAGAGACAAGAGACAAAGATACAGAGAGACAGAAACAGAAAGAGAGGGCAAGAGAGCACACATTTGGGCATAAGGAAAAGTTAGTCACACAAGTGGAAGATAGAACATCCTCTGCCTAGAATGGCAGGACCAGAGAATGAATGGTGGAGAGTAATATGTTAAAAAATGAAAAGATAGAAAAATGCCAAATTGTGAAGAACTTTAAATTCCAAACAGAGAAATTTATATTTGATTATAAATGTGTCAGAGAATTGTTGGCATTTATTAAGTAGAGGGATTGATATGGTCAGACATACGTAATCTAAGAAAATTGCTTTGATAATTTTGTGCAGGGAATGAATGGAATGGGAAATTGAGGCAAAAGTCCACTTATATGACCATTGCAATTGTTCAAATAAGAAGTGATATGGACATGAATGAGAGTGTCTGCAGGAATGGAGAGGAGACATAATTAAGAGATGTTGCAGAGAAAGACATTAGAAGATTTCACGACTGATTGGGATAGTCACTTTGAATAAGAGACGATACTGATGTTGCAAACTTGAAAGAATGGGAGGATGGTAATGCTTGTAATAGCAATAGAGAAGTTCAGAAGAGGGATGGGTATGGAGGAAAAGATAATGAGTTCTGTTTTGAACATGCTGAGTTTGAGATGCCTATGGGACATTCAGTCCTCAATATACAACAGGCATATGCTGAGAGTAGGGCTAGAATCATCTGCATACAGATGGTAATTGAACCCAGGGGAACTGATGAGATCACCAAGTGAGAGCATTACACATAGAGAGGGGATGAATTTGCTAGAAGAGACTAGTGGAAAAAGGATCAAGGGTACATGCAGACAGGGTGTGATCTTAGTAAGGAGAAATGCCTCTTTATTATAGAAAGAAAGAAAGTGGGAGGTGGAGAGAGAGAAATAGAGATAGAGAGATAGAAACACAGAGAGAGAGACAGAGACAGACAGACAGACAGAGACAGAGAAAGTGGGAGGGGGAGAGAGAGAAATAAAGATAGAGACAGAAACAGAGAGAGACAAAGGAGAGAGAGAGATAGAGAGAAACAAAGACAGAGAGAGACAGAGAGACAGAAAGAGGGAGAGAGACAGAGAGACAAAGACAGAGAGATAGACAGAGAGAGACACAGAGAGAAAAAGAAAGAGAGAGAAAGTGAGAGAGACAGAGACAGACAGAGACAGACAGACAGAGAGAGAGAGAAAGTGGGAGGGGGAGAGAGAAATAGAGATAGAGATAGAAAGGGAGAAAGAGGGAGAGAAGATAGAAACAAAGACAGAGAGACAGAGAGACAGAAAGAGGGAGAGAGACAGAGAGACAGAGACAAAGAGAGAGACAGAAAGAGACACACAGAGAGACAGAGAAAGAGAGACAGAGCGACACAGAGAAAAACAGAGACAGAGACAGACAGAAAGACAGAGATAGACAAAATGTGGGAGAAAGGAGGTTGATATCAAGTTTTTAATTAAAAAAAGGGGGAAAAGAAGGGAGCTCATGTCAAATAGCTTCAATTGTCTCCATAAAGCAAGAAACTTGTTCCTTAGCAGAAGGGATTAGGGGAAAGATAGAATGAAGATTTGGAGAGGGAAAAGAATTTTATAATAGCTTCTATGGGGAGTGAGATAAGGAATCAATTAGAAAAGAATGAAAGTTCTGACTTGTCTGCTGGGAGGGCCCAGTTGAAGTTGGGGAATGAGTGAACAAGTTGTGGCACATGATTGTGATGGAAACTACTGTGCTATAACAAATGGTGAACTCCATAATCTTAGGAAGACATGAATAGACTTCTTTTCCTCCTTTCTTTTTTTTCTGTCCTCCTCTCTTCCTTCTGTTCTTCCTTCCTTCCTTCTTCCTTCCTTCCTTCCCTTCCTTCCTTCCTTCCTTCCTTCCTTCCTTCCTTCCTTCCTTCCTTC
>JAJPUD010001030.1:181042-233875 GCA_023553655.1 Myrmecobius fasciatus | reverse complement strand
TTCCTTCCTTCCTTCCTTCCTTCCTTCCTTCCTTCCTTCCTTCTTTCCTTCCTTCCTTCCTTCCTTCCTTCTTTCCTTACACAATAAAAATATTTGTTTTTCATAACTATATATATTTGTGACATGTTTTATTTTTCTTACCTCTTCAACAGATGGAAGACAAGAGAGAATTTGGAATTAAAAAATCTTTAAAAAAGGGAAAAAAGAAAAATAATAAATAGATTCAAATCTCATTTCTGATACACTAACAATGGACCCTCAAAAGTAGTCCTAAGGCATGTAGCTGCTCAATACTCGAGAAACTCCCTAAGATTAAAAATTGTAGAGAAGGGGTTGATCTTCATTGGCAGAGTTTGCTTATCTGGAGTTTTCTATACTAATGAAATCATGCTACAGTCTCTATGCCTATTCTTTTTTTTTTTATTAAAGCTTTTTATTTGTATAACATATGTATGGGTAGTTCCCCAACATTGATCTTTACAAAGCTTTCCATTACAAATTTTACCCCCAGTCCCCTCCCCTTCCCTAGATGGCAGGAAGTCCACTACATGTTAATAATGTTGAAATGCTTGAGAAGTTATGCAAGAAAAATCCTATCTACCAGAAAAAAAAAGAATCAGAGAAAGGCAACACAATGCAAGCAAATGTCAATAAAGATCATGAAAATGTTACGTTGTGGTCCATATTTCATTTCCCTCTCTCTGGGTGTATATGGTTTTCTTCAGTGAACAATTGGAACTGGTTTGAGACAATTCTTTGTTGCAGAGAGCCACGTCCATCAGAATTGATCATCATGTAATACTGTTGTTGCTGTGTATGATGATCTCCTGGTTCTGCTCGTTTCACTCAGCATCAGTTCATGCAAGTCCCTCCAGGCCTCTCTGAAATTGTCCTGCTGGTCGTTTCTTACAGAGCAATAATATTCCATAACATTCATATACCATAATTTATTCAGCCACTCTCCAATTGATGGGCATCCCTTCAGTTTCCAGTTTCTAGCCACTACAAAAAGGGCTGCCACAAACATTCTTGCACAGGTGGGTCCCTTTCCCTCCTCTAAGATCTCTTTGGGATATAGGCCCAGTAGAAACACTGCTGGGTCAAGGGTATGCACAGTTTGACAACTTTTTGAGCATAGCTCCAAATTGCTCTCCAGAATGGTTGGATCCGTTCACAGTTCCACTAACAATGTATTAGTGTCCCAGCCCTCCCACATCCCCTCCAACATTCATCGTTATCTTTTCCTGTCATTTTAGCCAATCTGACAGGTGTGTAGTGGTACCTCAGAGTTGTCTTAATTTGCATTTCTCTGATCAATAGTGATTTGGAGCAACTTTTCATATGACTAGAGATAGTTTTAATTTCATCATCTGAAAATTGTCTGTTCATATCCCTTGACCACTTATCTATTGAAGAGTGTATGCCTATTCTATTCAGTTAAAAAACAAATCTGAAAAAGAAACTCATGAGTCAAATCCAGTAAAGCACAATTTAGTAAAGATAAAAGTAGTCTCATATTTGAGACCAAAATATCAACTGAATAAATATAAAAAGGTTAAAGTGGTTAATATGAAAAAAAACCTGGCTATTCTCATGGAATGAAGGCTTCAGATCAGTCAATAGTGTAGTGTTAGCTAAAAGGCAAGAGCTATCTTTGTTACTGTTCAATCTTTCAGTCCCTTTTAACTTTTTGTGACCTCATTTGTGGTTTTTTCTGGAAAGAAACAAGAACAGTTTGCTCTTTCCTTCTTTAGCACATTTTACAGATAAGGAAACTGAGGCAAACAGGATTAAGTGACTTGTCCAGGGTCACAGTGTCAGAAAGTGTCTGAGGCCAGATCTGAAGGAAGATGAGCCTTCTTGATTTCAGCTGAGCGTTCTACCCACTGTACCACCCTACTGTCCTAGTGTTATCTTAGTATGCATTAATAGAAGCAAACTATTCAGAATGAGAAATTTTATAGTCCCGTAGCAATCCTTAAAATGCTATTATCTTTATAATCACCATAACTCCTCTGTATTCTGCTTCCATCAGACTTTGCAGAATTGTGTTCAATTTGGGGCACCATGGTTTAGGGAGGAAGTTGACAAGATGGAATGGGCCCAGAAAAAGTTGAGCAGAAGAATGGGGAGGGGACCAAAGATCTCGGAACTGGCGTTGTTTAATCTAGAAATATAATAGGTGCTTTTGAATATCCAAGAGGACCATAATATGGAAGAAAGACGGCACTTGTTTTATGTGGTTCAAGGGCAGAAGCAAGAGCAAAGGACAGAAGCTTAGATTTAGATATGAGCTTTACCTAAGAAAAAACTTTCTGACAATGGAACCTGGTTATGGGCAGAATGAGTTGCCTATGGGAGGCTGTGGGTTCCCTGTTAAAAGAGGTCTGCAAGAAGAAACTAAATTAAAAATACTTGTTCTGTATTACAGATTAGATTAAGGTTAAGATCAGGAGATCTCCAAGGTCCCCTTTCTCTAATTATGCTTTACTGGCACAATTGAATTAAAAAGGGACACAGCAAGATGCAGCTCATGATCATTTTAACACAATAGCCCAGAAATGGCAGACATGACAGAAGCATTGGGGAGCCAGGTTGGAGCACTGATCATTTGTTCTCTAGCACAACCTGTATTTGATTCCTGATCTAATACTTATTTCCTAGCCTAAACTCTAACCAATTTCCTTCTTGTTTCATATCCTTAGCATTAAAATAAAGTAAAAATCTTTTTTCCCCCCTGTTCTATTCCTATTTTCTCCTCATTCCCATGTTGGTTAAAAAAAAGTAACAAATATACAAACTAAATTCTCACATTGGCCACAGCCAAATATGTAATTTTCAGTCTTCATTCTCAGTCCACCACTTCTTTGTTTGGAGATGGGTAACCGGCTTCATCAGATACTTATTGTTTAACCAGAACTGGGGCTTGTGGTTTATACTTTTTTAGATCACAACATGAACTGTGCTTGTTTTCCAAGAAAACATTGTTCCAGGGTTTGCCTCATCCCTGGCACAGCTCAGCTCTGGACAGAACTATCAGCAGCTGAGAATGAATTTGTTACCTTGCAGGCTCCCAAATCTATGAAATACATTTACTTGTATGAGAGAACCAAAGTTCTGATTTAGGCAGAAATTGGGATCTGTGTCTCTTTCTGTCCAGAAAACACCTTGACCACTTTATTTGGGTGAGCAGGGGCACCTCACTGAAGAGAGAGCCAGTTTATTCATGGTTCATTGCCAGATGTTCACCTACTTCTGGAAATTCTCAACAGACTAGATCAAAATACTTTTGTGGAGAACTACCTAGCAGGATACATTGGCCAGTCTCTATCTGCCTCCCTTTTCCCCTCTATCCTCATCTGTCAAAATTAGTTCTCAATGGGACTATTTGGAGAGGTTCATTCAAAATCTCAAGGAAAAATTTAAATACCTCATTCCCCTACTCTGATAACCTTTCTCTGATAAACAGTCCAAAATGGCATTTTTCTGATCTAGTATATTACATTGTGGATTCATAGTGAGCTTATAGACCATTAAAAGCTCAGATTATTTTCAGAATCAGTGTCTCTCCATTCCACCTCTATCTTCTACTGATGAAATTGCCTATTGATACTTGTCATCAAATATTTGAAAATTTATTATGTAGAGGACTTACATCAATTTTATGATTTTGTATAATTAAATGAAACTAATTGTACTATAAAATTTAGGGGGTACAAGAGAGGGTTTTTTTGTGTATGAACTGGTGCTGGGACAAGAATTAGGAAGGGGTAGAGATGAAGCTGATGAAGAGAGGAATTCAAGACTAATGAACTATTGATGCAGAAAGATTCTGCATTGTGTAAACCTTGAAGGACAATCAGATCCCTTAATATAGTTTCTTAGGCCAAAGTCATCTTGTTTCCCTTGTTTCACTTTTTATTGCTATTGTCTGCTCCTATGATCAGGATCCTTCTCTTCTTTATTCAGTAATGGACATGGGAAATTTTCCATCACTTAAAAAAATTCTGACAAACAAGAGAGAAACTGTTTAAGAAATGACAACACTCCTGCCTAACTCTCTCTTTCATCTTTTTTGATTGGGGAAGAAAAGCCCAGATCACACATTTGTTCCACAGTGGTCTCTGTACATCAAAAACTGAAGTAAAGGTTATTCATAGAAACAGATGGGTAGAAATATAGCTGATAAAAAAATAAGTACTCAAAGCATAGAAACAGGCAGTTTTCAGGGAAGAAACATCATCTGTCAATAATTAACTGAAAAAAACCCGCTGAAATTCTCTAAGAAGAATACAAATAATAACAACATTGAGGCACCAATATCCACTCAATTGGCGAAGATAATTAAAAATGGCAAAAAAATTTTTTTCCAATATTGTGCTGCTATGCAGAAACAAACCAGTACTAAACCGCTGATGTGGCTGAATATTGTCCAATAAATTTTTCAAAAATAACATATTAAAAGAGGGAAAAAGATCCACATGTGCAAAAATGTTTGTAGCAGCTCTTTTTGTAGAGGCAAGGAATTGGAGATTGAGTGGATGCCCATCAGTTGGGGAATGGCTGAATAAGTTATGGTGTATGAATGTATTGGAATATTATTGTTCTATAAGAAATGATGAGCAGGCTGTTTTCAGAAAAGCCTGGAAAGACTTTCATAAACTGATTCTAAGTGATGTGAACAGAACCAAGAGAACATTGTACAAAATAACAGCAAGATTATGTCATGATTAACTGTGATAGACTTGGCACTTTTTAGCAATGTGGCGATCCAATACAATTTCAATAGGCCTGGGATGGAAAGTTCCATTTGCATCCAGAGAGAGAAATATGGAGACTGAATGTGGATTAAGAAATAGTATTTTCACCTTTTATTGTTTATTTGTTTGCTGGTTTTTTCCTTTCTTGTTTTTTTTTTTTTTAAATTTTGATCTGATTTTTCTTGCACAGCATGACAAATCCAAAAATATGTTTAGAAAAATTGCACATTTAACCTACATAGGATTGCTTAGGGGGAGGACAGAAGAAGGGAGAAAGGGAGAAAAATTTGGAACACAAGGTCGTACAAAGGTGAGTGTTGAAAACTATCTTTGCATGTATTTGCAAAAATAAAATGCTATTTAAAAAAGAAAATAATATGAAAATAACTACCTTTATATAATACTTTAATATTTTCCAAGGATTTTACATACATTATCTCATTTTAGCATCAGGAAAGTCATGAAACAAATAGTATGTCCTTGATAAGTGTTTGTTTGATGATAGATTTGATAAGTAAACATGTGTAAAAATACATATTTTGGACAAAATCTAAATAACTTGGAGGTTATATTTTTCTATACAATCATTAAAAACTGTGTTTCATCATTTGGATGTTTTTGTTATTTTTTCTAAAGTTTAGAATCTTTTTTTTTTCCTCTGAGGCAATTGGGGTTCAGTGACTTGTCCAGGGTCATACTGCTAGGAAGTATTAACTGTCTGAGAACAAATTTGAACTCAAGTCCTCCTGACTTCAGGACTGGTTCTCTATCCACTGCGCCACCTGGTTGCCCCCAAGTTTAGAATCTTTAAAAAAATGAACCCTTAAGTTTTATTGGGAATGTTGCTATAGGAGGGAGAGGGGGAAAGGAAGTTTATATAGAGGACAGGAATAGGAACTCCTCCTCATTGTGTAGTAGAGAGCTGGCTTTGACAAATGGAGGAAGACAGGGAAAAAGGAGTCAGGTAGAGACTGGTCAATATACCCTTCTGGATAGGACAAAGGTTCATTTAGTCCTACAGTCTAGTTTGTTTAGAATTGCCAGAGCTGGGGCAGCTAGATGGCAGGTGGATAAAGAGAACTTTAGTTCAAATCCAGCCTCAGACACACTTCATAACTGTGTGACCCTGGGCAAGTCACTTAACCTTAATTGCCTAACCAAAAAACAAAATAAAACAAAACAAAACATCCCAAAAAACCAAATTCAAAGCAAAAACAAACCAGAATTTACAGAATTATATGAACATCTTACAATGAATCATGAACAAACTGGCTCTCCCTTTAGGCTCCTTGTTTTACATATGAGAATATATCAGAAGTGGGATTTGAACCTCGATTAACTGATTTAAAAATCTAACATTCTATTATATCACATTGCCTCTTAAGGAAGCACCAGAAGTGATTATGCCTTTGACCTAGTGAACCCATTACCCAGGACTATGCTCTAGAAGAAGATTATGAGAAGAAAAAGAAAGACCTGTATGTGCAAAAATAATGATATATATCAAAAATAATGAGATATATAATATATAATGATATATAATATATGCTCCTATCTTAGATACTTACTGGGCAAGTCACTTAAACTGTTTGCCTCAATTGCCTTATCTGTAAAATTAGAATGATAATGATAGCACCTACTTCTCAGGACTGTTGAGGATCAAATGAGATAATAATTATAAAACACTTAGCCTAGTCCCTGGCACAATGATCAGTCATTTTTCAATCATGTCAGACTCTTCATGATATCATTTGAGGTTTCCTTGGCAAAGATACAAGATGGTTTGCCATTTCCATCTTTTGTTTATTTTATAGGTGAAAAAATAGGCAAAAAGGATTAATGATTGGCCCAAGGTCATATAGCTGGTAAGTGTCTGAGGCTGCATCTGAACTTAGAAAGATATCTTCCTGATTCCAAGTCCAGTGTTCTATGCACTATGGCACCACCTAACTACCCTCTGACACATAGTAAGTACTATATAAATGTTAGCTATTAGTAGTAGTAATAAAAAATTAGCAGTAATTTATATGACCAATGATCCAGGAATGTATGAAGTATGTCATATATATTATAGAATATTATCATAAATTAGAACTGACAAATGAAAAATACAAAGAAATATGAAAGACATTTTATTTAGTGTTTTATGGTCTGTAAAGTACTTTACAAATATCTCATTTGATCCTCAAAAATAACCGTTTGAGAAAGGTGCTGTTATTATTCCCATATTAAAGATGAAGAAACTGAGGCAGACAGGTTAATTAATTTTCCTAGTGTCACAAAGTTAGTAAGTACTTGAAGACTCAGGCCTTCCTCACATGCAGTCATGTTCCATCCAGTCATGTGCCATCAATTGATACAAAGTCAAGTAAACCAAATCAGAATGCCAATATATAAATTAACCTCCACCTTGTAACTATTACTTTTATTGTTATTAAGAATAAAAAGAACAACATTTTTCTCCTTTTTTTTGCTTTTTATTTTTAAAATATATGCACAGATAATTTTCAACATTTACCCTTGCAAAACCTTGTGTTCCAATTTTTTTTTCCTACCTCCCTTCTTCCCACAGAATAACATTTTTAAAAGAAGAAAGTATATAAAATGCAGACATGGAAACAAACAAGATGTGGCAATTGTATTTGATTGCTTTTACATTCACTTTATATCATGAGTTCTTAAATTGAAATCATTTAAAATATTTTTGAGAACTGTATTTTAATATAATTAGCTTCTTTTATAATAAATATGTATTTTATTTGGTTAAGAATATTATTTTGAAGAAGACTCTATGGATATCATTAGGCTGTTAAAGAGAGTCACATAAAAAAAGTCAAGAACTCCTGCTTTATGCCTATGCTAACTATCATTAATGTACAAACTTCTAATCTTCTCTATGAGAATGTAAGCTCATTGAGTGGTGGGGTCATTTCATTCTTTGTAATACTATTCTCAATGCCCAGCACACTGTGTGATACACGGTAGGTACATAATAAGTGGTTGCTTGATAATTGATTTGTTAATGTCAACAAGTGTAAAAATACACATTTTAAACAAAATGTGAAATAAATTGGGGCTTATGATTTTCCATATAATCATTTAAAATAATATTTTATTATTTGAATGTTTTTGGTATTGCCACTAAAGTTTAGAATTATAAAAAAAAATGCTCCCTTAGATATTATTGGGCATTTTTGCCCCTTGAAGTAGGTGTAACTGAAAGAAAGTGTAAAAACTCCCTCCATCAATGTCTCAAGTAATATGTTAGACATATATAAAGGCACAGGATGATGTGTGATGTATTTGCATAATAACTACATCTCATTCTTTACTCTGGAAGTGGGAAAACAAAACTTGGCTCAGAGTGAAAGTAAATATCAATTTTTTCTGTTTTGGCCAGAAACCCTGAGGGTCTTTTCCCTCCCAGATTGATATACATACATATACATACGCCACACACAGAGATACACATATATGCATAAATATATCTGTGTACATGTATATATAATGACATATGTATATACATGTACAGACACTGACATACACACACAGACATATATTTGACTAGGTAAGAGAGGCCATTGCTAGGTCTGGGGTTCCCAAACACACATTTAGGGAATATTAAGGCAAGATTTGCCATCATTACATCAAAAATTTAGCCAGGACTTGGCTCTTTTCAACAATGAGATGATTCAGGCTTATTCCAATGGACTTGTGATGGAGAGAGCCATCTACATCCAGAGAGAACACTATGGGAACTGAATGTGGATCACAACATAGTATTTTCACCTTTTTTGTTGCTATTTGCTTTGTTTTTCCTGTCTTTCTCATTTTTTCCTCTTTGATCTGATTTTTCTTGTGTAGCACGATAATTGTAGAAATATATAGAAGTGTACATATTTAACATATATTAGATTACTTCCTGTCTAGGGAAGGGGAGTAGGAGAAAAGGAGGGAGAAAAACACAAGGTTTTGCCAGGGTGAATGTTGAAAACTATCTTTGTATGTATTTTGAAAATAAAAAGCTATTATTTTTTTTTAAATGCCAAGGTCTCCCACTGCACCCAGGGTCTTCTGCATCTCCAGTCATCCCAATCTATATCTAGCTATTGGACCCAGATGACTCTGGAGGGGAAAGTGAGGCAGGTGACCTTGCACAGCCCTCTCTTATTTAAATCCACTTCATTTGCATGTCATGACATCATCTTCCTAATGTCCAGGTCTTCAAGAACAAAGGACAAAGAACAACCACCACCCACTCAAGAAAGCATTTTTTATATTCTCAAGCTCCTTCCCATAATACTATCACAAGTGCTTCTGAGGGAAATGATTAGAGAATAGTGAGACCATTTCCCTCTCCATGACTGGAAGATATATATAACAGTCCACTTAAGGGAGAATCAGGAAGAAGAAATGTTACCTAATATTCTTGGTGATTTCTTAATACATGAAGAAACACCCAATTCAGAATGATACCCCAAACTCAAAGAAATAAAAAATATTCCCCATGTAAGGAATTTTCCTCATGCTAAATAATCAATATAATTCCCATTCACTGTGGTCTAACAGAATCTATATATTAGAAAAAAATTATGCAATCATACCTGCAACATCAAACTCTATTTCCAAAGTGACCTTGCTGGTGATAGAGGAATCTCGGAGAAGTTGACTGGCTTCCTCAAACGTGCTATCTTCAGTGGGAATTCCATTGATTGCCATCACTCTGTCTCCAATCTGCAGTACTCCACACCTAATTTTACAACTGTATGTTAGAGGTCTGACACAAAGGAGAAAAGAATGCATAGTGACCAAGTTTAAGAGTCCCAAACCAATTGAATTAGAACTCTAATGAATCATGATTGTAATTCAGTTCTTTTTGCCTACTGCAATCTATATCATATAATATTAGGTTATAGCAAGTCCTAAAGCTAACGGTCCCTTGCACAAATCCAGGCGGTGGCCAGAAAAAAAATGCAAGAAAGGAGATGAGAGTACTGAAGTGTCCCAAAGAAGTAATGAATAATTCAGCTTGGTAGTATCTGCTATGATTGGATCTGAACTAATACACAGCAGTGATGAATGTGCTTTCCCCATGGCATAAAAATTATTAAAGTTTAAACTTCAGAGATTTTCTTATGGATTTTCTCCCTTTAATTAATATAACCTCCAGTTCCCCGATGGGAAAAACTGTGAGATAAAGGCACCGATGCTTGTTATTCTCCTCAGACTCAATCAAGAACATCAAATTTTATTGTCAGAACAGAGAGTTCATTACAGTCTACATTTCCTGCAAGCGGCAGTATTCCATAAATTAATAGCCATCCAATGGCATCCAACACCAAACTTCTTCAGGAAAGCAGAGAAAAGAGGTGCCCTCATCTCTAAGTGTCTCACCTTTCTGCTGGGCTGTCAGCTTCAATATAGGAAATCAGTGGTGGAGAAGACAAAGTCTCAGTGGCGAATACGCTTCCTTGGAGCTGTATCCCAAATCCCACGACAGGATCGGCTGTCAGCACTACCTCTGTAGTTTCAGTGTGGACTACCTGCCCAGCCAAGCCCACAGTGCTGGAGGCCAAAGACACTAGAAAGGAAAACACATAAGAGGAAGGTACCCTAAGTACAGACAGGTCAAAGAAATACAGATGTGTTTCAGGAAACATCCCCCTCCTTCAAAATGCTTATTGATAGAAGTTTAAATTCTGGGGTCGCTAGAAAAAATTCAGAAAGGTTCCTTTGTGCTTTGCCAATTGCCAAGACAAACAAATCTCCCATTGCTGACTGGGGGGGAAGAAGGATATTCTTACTTTCTCTCTGTAGGGGCACAATCACATAGTGGAAAGAATAATGAGAGCTGGGAGGCATTTTAGTCTTAGGTCTGCCACTAAATTCATTGTTTAACCTTGACCAAATCCCTTCATCTCATTTGGAAAATGAGAGTGGGGCTAGATTATTTCTAAAGTTTCTTTCATCTATAAAATTCTATGTCCATGCTTTTCTGAGTTTCCATAGACTAATAATTTTATTTTCATCCTTAGGGAGAAGAAAAAAACAACTCATTGACCCAAAGCCCAGTGTCTGGAGACACAATTGCCTTGGTCCATAGCCTTACACCATTTAAAAAAGTAACATTATGGTTATATATGCTCTTGTTATACCAAAATTATACCCTGTAGCATCTCATACTCTGAAATTTCCATTTCTGATCATAATTTTCTTTATAGTCTAAGTTTCTCATTTTCTTTTTTCTACTGAACCTGATCTCTATCATTCTGACCTCTAGTTTCTCAATGCTACCCTCTGGCTTTACTGGCCTTCCTACACAACTTAGATCTAAGAACAACAACAACAATAATGATGTCAATAATAACAATAATAGTAAAAAGAATAGTTTTTGCATTTATGTAATTTAAATTTGAAATTTAAATATGAAATTTAAAGTTTGCCAAGTGCTTTACGTGCTATCTCATTGGATCCTCACAACCATCCCATGCAGTAGATGTTATTATTATCATTCCATTTAGAGATGAGAATATTGAGGAAGAAAGAAGTTATATGATTTATCCATAGTCTTATAGCTAGTATCTGAGGTTAGATTTGAACTCAGGTTTTTAAAATTAACTCCAAGTCCAACATTATCTACAACATCATTGTTGTGTTTGTTCTTTATTCTGGAAGAGGACCATGCTATCAGGGAGGTGATGCCATGACATGCACATGAATTGGATTTAAGTGAGGAGGGCTGTGCAAGGTCACCTGTCTCACTTTCCCCTCCAGAGTCATTTGGGTCTAGTGGCAAGATATAGATCAAGACAATAATGCCATGATTCCATGGTTAACAATTTTAATCATAAATCCGAATAAAGTGGAATAGAATACCCTAGTATACCTTCTTCTTTAATTTTTTGTTATACATACTTTTCTTTATCTGCTTTGCAGATATTGCAGGTTTTAGTTTTTTTTTTTAAACACACTGAAGGTTTGTGGCAACCCTGTGAAACAAGTCTATCAACACCACTTTTTCTAACCGCATGTGCTCACATCATGTCTTTGTCATATCTTGGTAATTCTTGCAATTTCATTATTATTATATCTGTGATCAATGACCTTTGATGTTAATATTCTAATTGTTTTGGGACCATGAACTGTGCCCATGTAAAATGATGAACTTAATCAATAAATGTTGTATTTTCTTTGATTATTTCAGCAACTGGCTGTTCCCCATTTCTCTCCCTTTCCTTGGATCTCTTGTTCCCTGAGATACAACAAAATTGAAATTAGATCAATTAATAATCCCACAATGGCTTCTAAATGTTCAAGTGAAAGGAAGAGTCAAGAGATGTGGCAAACTTCATTATTGTCTTTTTAAAAGAAATTGCCACCCCAGCCTTCAATAATCACCACTCTGATTAGTCAGCAGACATCAACATTGAGGCAAGACTCTCCACCAGTAGAAAGATTACAACTCGCTGAAGTCTCACATGATGGTTAATTTTTTTTATCAATAAAGTATTTTTAATTAAGGTATGAATTCTGGCTTTTTTTAGACATAATACTATTGCACATTTAAGAGACAACATAATGTAAACATAACTTTTATATGCACTAGGACATCAAAAAATTTATGTGACTCATTTTATTGCAGTAGTCTGCAAATTGCAACATCTTTGAGGGATGCCTGTATCCTCCTCGCCAATGTCCAAACCTGATTAATTCCTACTTTCTTTACTTTTGAGCTGTTAAGGATGGGAGAGGTGGGGAGGAAAGAAGGTGAGACACAAAACTCTGCCAAATGGGCCCACTACTAATTAATTACATTTAACTTCATTTGGACTCTTATTGCTTCTTTTAAATACTTTTATTTGCTAACACATTCTTCTTATCACTTTTATAGAAATTTTTCACTTTCCTCATACTCTAAATCTGCATCTCCAGCCCCAACTTTTCTGTCCATAAAGTTTTGCTAACATTTCAAACTTTACAGATCTAAAACAGAATTACCTTTCTATAAAAACTAGTTCCCCTTCTTGAGATCTAATCCTGTCTCAGACATTTTCTACCTATGTAATCCTCAATCTTCTAATCTATATAATAAAGATAATAATAGCCTTTACAGAATTGTTATGAGAAACAAATGAGAAAATAAATATAAAGCACTTCATAAAACCTGAATGTTATTGTTAGAATTTTTATTATTATTCCTGTCAAAGATATTAGTATTTATCCAGAATAAAAAAGGAGGTTCATATGTGATTCCTCCCTTTTTCTGGATCTTCTCCTATTCAGTTTATGGTCAAATGCAGGGAGTTCTACTGTCAAACTATCCATCTTTCTTCATCTCTGGTTTATATTCCTTTGCCACCAACCTAGTTCAGTCCTCAGTGATTCTCCCTTGAACTACGGACGTTACCTCCTAACTGGCTGCCAAGGTCTCCAGCATCTATCTTCAGCCTGAATGTGGGTATGCAAAATTTTCCGACATTCTTCAGAAAGTATTAATAAATTAAGTTCATGGCATTGAAAAATCACATGTTGCAAAAATGTTCAAGGACATTTTGGCTCTAGGATGCTACAATCATCTCTAAAAATTTCTTGAGAAAATTTTCTGAAAACTGATGCAATCCAATGAAACTCAGATATTGAAGTCCTGAAACCTACTGTCTTTTGCTGTTTTCTGTCAAATACACAAAGAATTAGGAGGAGGCAGGAATGAAAAGAATTGAGGATTTCCACATAATGTGGCAAAAGAAGGAATGGACCTATGCAAAGTAAAAGACAAGAAGTATATATGTTTATTGAAGTGATAACTAAGTAGTTAACTTATGCAAGGGAATAAAGATGACATATACATTACACACAAACCTATGGTTCAGGAATCTGATTCCCTCTAGGTACTAAAGACTCCTCTTTCAGTCATCATTTGATTGAAAACAACTGAGTTCTGGTTTCAGTTTGAAACATTTATTACTAATTAGAATGGAAAACACTTATTCTGGAAATTTTCTGCTAAAGTGTTTATATCCCAAATATATTTCCATTTATTCTTCACTCATTTCTACTGGATCTAATCATTAATATCCATGTCTAGGCAGTGCACTATAAGAGAAAAAAATAACAATAATAACATGTCTATATAGCATTTTCAAGTTTGCAAAGCAAACTGTTACTCTCTCATTGTAAATCTCACGACTTGGTCAGATAAGATTCCAAGATTCTATTAATTCTCATTTTACCAGATGGTAAAACTGAGGCAGAGAAGGTAAGCAACCTGCTCAAATTCCCCCATTCAATTGAGAGCTCCTTTAGTGCAAAGGCTATTTCTTTCAATCCTTAAAATTTAACACAGTATCTGGCATATAGTAAGCACTTAATAAATGTTTGACTGACTGGCCAACAAAGCTAGGATGTATAAGAAGAGAGATTAAAAAGTAGTTAATTCTGACTTCACACCCAGAAGTCTATTTACTACAATGTTACTGCAGAGATAAATGAGGAGTTTGGAGAAGCATGAATTTGAAACTTGTCACTGATATCAGTATATAGCCATGGGTAGATCACTTAATGTGTCTTATCCTCAGTTTCCTGACCTGTAAAATGGAGATAAGAAGTATTGTATTATCTAGCTTTCAGGGAAGTTTTTAAAATCAAATGACTAATGTAGTACTTTGTAGGACATAAAATGCAATATAAATATCTTCTATAATTATTATGTGTCTGTGCACATAATAAATCTGTTTCTTGAATTCAATCAATCAGCTCCCATCTCCACACATTTGCTTATTATATCCCCCTAACGCCTGGAATATGCTTTCTTTGCAACTCTCTGATTCTTTATATTTTGTCAAAACTCTAATTAGGTACCACTTCTTTGGTGAAGTCTACCCTGGTCATCCCAGGTATCCAACTTCTCAAATTATCTTGTATTTAATTATTTGTGTTCATGTCATATTCATTACCTTCTATCCCATTCTAGAAATACATATCCATTTTTTGAGGATGGAGGGCATTCTATTTTTATCTTTATATTCTTATCAACCAAGATGGAGCCTTGCATTGCAAGTAAATAAAGGTATACTGAATTGAACTGTTGCCTCCTGTAAGGCACTTAAGTTTTATTTCATACTATATATTTTTTTCTTTGTGTGTCATAAAGACTGTAAATTCCATGAGGACAGAGGTCAGGTTTTATCGCAATTCTATACCTTTTCTTATCTCCAATTTCTCTAGAATAGAATTCTGCTGAAAGTATATCCCAATCAAATATTTCTTAAATTGAATTTAACAAGGCAATTAAATAATTCAGTAGACTTGGACTTGGAGTCAGGAGGACTTGAGTTTGAAGACTGACACACATTTAATGGCTGTGTTTCTTTGGGCACATGACTTAAAGCTTTTTTTAGTCTTTGTTATTGTTGTTGGGTGATTTCAGTCATGTCTGACTCTTCATGTTGAGGTTTTTTTTGGGGGGGGGAAGATACCAGAGTAATTTGCCATTTTTATCTCTAATACATTTTACAGATGAGGAAATTGAGGCAAACAGGGTAAAGTGATTTGATAGGGTCACACAGCTAATAAGTAAGTGTCTGAGGCTAGATTTGAACTCAGGTTTTCCATGAATCCACATTTGACACTATATCCATTGTGTCATCTAGCTGTCCTATTTCAGGCTAAATTTCCTTATTTGGGAAATGAGGGTATTGCGTCAATTGAGGAATGGCTAAATAAATTGTGGTATGTGATTATGATAGAATATTATTGTTTAATGGAAAATGATGAGCAGGATACTCTCGGAAAAACCTGGAAAATCCTCCATGAACTCAAGCAAGGGGAAATGTTCTACATACAAAGTAGTAGCAATGTTTTGGGATGATAAGCTGTGAATGACTTTGCTATTCTCAGCAATACAATGATCCATGACTACTCTGAAGGACTTATGATGAAAAATCCATATCCAGAGAAAGAACTGATTATGTCTGAAATCAGATCCGAAGCATTCTCTCTCCTTTGCTTCCTCCCTTCCTCTGTCTTTCTCTCTGTCTTTCACTTTATTTTTCTTGAAGGTTTTTTTGTTTTCTTTCATTACATGATTTTTATGGAAATGCTCTGCATAACTTCACATGTGCTTTCTTAATGGGGGTTGGGACTGGGGATAAAGGAGAGAATAGAGAACTCAAAAATTTGAAAAAAACATAAAAAATCATTTCTCAAGTGTAACTAGGGAAAAATAAAAATATTACATAAAAATTACAAAAAAAGAAATGAGGGCACTAAACTTGATCACCACTGTAAGATCTCTTCGTGCTCTACAGCTAAAATTCTGGGAGTAGAATGCATGAGCTTCATGAGAGAGTTGAGAAACGCCAGGAAGAGAACAAACAATTCTTTGTTCTCCCAAAATCAACTTTTAAAAAATTAATTTTGGAAAATCCTGAAGGTCATTACATAGAAAATTGTGAGCTTTTAAAAAACACAGAAGATAATTCAAAACATTCAAAAATCATTTCTGAGCCTGACTTCATTTATATGTTTTGGGATCTTATTGTTTAGAGCTCAGTGACCTTGTTAGATTCAGATGTTATGCATCTGAATTAACATATGGAAACTATCATAATTAACCAATGGAAGGAGGCCACTGACCACATGTGCTTCCATCTCTTTGGTCACAGGAAGAGAGGTAGGAATGATGGTGATTCTAACAGCTTCTTTTTCTACTTTGTGAGCATAGGTAGGCAGGGCTCCAACCAAGAGGGGGTATCTCTATGGCACATGCCAAAGGAACTGCAGAATTTGAGAGGCTGGCAGGGACCTTAGTGGCTATCTAGTCCAGCCAGTACTGGAAAGGAATCCTCAGTTTAATATTCCTGACAGGTTGTCACCCAGGCTCTACTTGAAGACCTCCAAGGAGAAGAAATTCACTACCTCTTGAGGCAGCTTATTCCACTTTTGGACAGCTTTAATGGTTAGGAAATTTTTCTTGATATTAAGCCTAAATTGATGTTTTTGCATTTTCAAATATTACTCCTGTTTCTGCCACCTGGGGTCACACAGAACAAGCCTAATCTTTTCTGTACATGACAGACCTTTGAGTACCCGAAGACAGTTATCTTGGGCCCCCTGAGGCCTCTTTTTTCAAGGACTAAATTCCTTCAACTAATCTTTACATATCATGGACTCAAGGCCCTTCACTGTCTTGGCCCCAGTTCATTAATGCCTTTGTTAAATCATAGTGCCCAAAAGCGAAAACTAGTCTTCAGATGTCTCACAATAACACACAGAGTACAGATGGATTATAACCTTCACATTCTTGGAAGCTGTGCCTCCATTAACAAAACTTAGAATTACTTTAGCCTTTTGTCTGCCATATCCTGGTACTAACACACTGAGCTTGTGAGTAAAACTCCAAGCTCTTTTTCAGAACTTCTCTCTGTTCATAACTCCCCCACCTTATATCTGTGAAGCTGAATTTTTTGTACCCAGGTGCAAGACTTTAAATTTATCCCTTTATTTAACACATATTAGATTACTTGCCATCTAGGAGAAGGGATGGGGAAAGGTTTTGCAAGAGTTAATGTTGAAAAATTATCCACGTATATGTTTTGGGAAAAAAAAACTTTAATAAAAAAAGACAAAAAAGAAAAAAAATCTATCCGATTCGTTAATATTTATCCCTAACTTTCCTAATTATCATCATTTTTCTCTAAATTTATCCCTAATATCATCATATTAGTTTTGGTCCAATGCTCTAGTCTCTCAAAATCCTTCTAGATCTTTAGGGCATTCACTGTTTTAACTATCCATCCCAACTTTGCTGTCATTCCAAGAAGCTGCAAGTAGCCAAACCATGGTAAACCATTTCTGCAGATGGGCTAAACCAGGTTGAGGGTAACCAACAGGACTTAAACTTGTAGGTGAGTTAGGGGAATGCCTACCCCAAATAGGGGAAGAAGACTTCCCCTGACAGAATGTCTGGATAAGAACAATTTGTTCCAAAGGCCATTGAAGCAGAATCTATGGAGTGCTTATTTTGGTCACACATTGTGAATGCTAAGCTTATCTCATGCATCCTAGGCCATCATCACTTAACTTGACTTTTGACTTGCCACTGGAATTCAATGACTTAGGAAGAGAGAGCAAGGCTGGTGATTTTGTGCAACTCCGCCTCAGCCAGCTCCAACTCATGTGCAAGACAAGACATAACTTGTGATGTCATTGGTCTTCTTTAAAAATAAAGGATGAACATTAAATTTGAGAAGCAAATCAAATAGGCTTTTATTCAAGTCACTGATAACACTGATAAATTAAGCAGCACAGGGCTGAGTAGAGAACTCTGGAGTCACTGCTGTCAAAGCCAAATAGAAACCATACATAAGGATCCCTCTGGGTCACATATTGACTAAGAAAACCACCCATGAACATTATCTATGTTTTTATTGTATTTTTATTTATTTTAAAAAAATATTTCCCAATTAATATTTAATCAGGTTAGGAAGGCTCTGGGAAGTATTGGCAAACAGCACTATAGGGAATATGTTTGATTATCTCTGTCTGGGATATTCCTTTAGAAACTTCTTGCTATCTTGACATTAAGCCAATTAATAATAGAACTACTAATAATAGTCAATTTTTATATAGAACCTATTATGTGCCAAGCACTATGTTAAGTGCTTTGAAATTATCATCTCCATCCTCACAATGACTTTGGGAGGTAGGTACGATTACTATCCAAATTTTACAGTTGAGAAAAGGGATTAAGTAACTTGTTTAGGGTCACATAACTGTCTGAGGGTGGATTTGAAATCAGGACTTCCTGAATTCAGTCCCAGAGCTCTAAGCCACTCAGCTCCCCTAAAAACTAATTTTTGAGCTCAGCCATTGTCACTTCTGAATTGAACTGATTGTTTTATCTTCTAATCCAAATCTATCTTTTCCACAAAAATAGCATGAGCTTTTTTTTTTTTTTTATCAAAAGCTTTGCTAAAATCTGGGTAAATTATATCCACAGCATTCCCCTCAATTCTCATTTTAGTAATCCTATCTGAAAAGGAAATGAGGTTAGTTTGGCTCAGTCTGCTTTTGTTGAAGCCTCCTTGCTGGCTCTTTGTAATCACTGGTTCTGTTTCTAGATGTCTGACAACCATCTCTACTGACTCATTTTAGAATTTTCCAGGAATTGTAATCAAGCTCATTCGCTTACAATTTACAGATTCTGGTTCGCTTCTCTTTTTAAAAACTGAGATGACATTTGTCTTTCTCCATTCTCACACAATACCTCTCCCATTTTCCATGATCTTTTATATATCATTGACAGTTTCTCAGCCATCACATCTGTCAGCTCTTTCCAAACTAAAGGATGTCATTATATTTGGTCCAGGTGACTTTAATTTATCAAGGACACCTAGATACACTCAGTCTCTTTTGCCTTACATATTTTGGACATCAATTGCCTGTTATTTTTATTCCATTAGTTCTGAAGTAAAAGTCATTCCCCTCTTTTCTGAGGAAACAGAAAAAAAAAGAATAGACAGCTCTGCTTTTGCTCTGTTGTTAGTTATCACTGTTCTATCTATCTCTTGCAAAAATAAACCAAAGAAAGTACTTGGAAAGTCACCAAAAAATGTATCACTAGAGGAGAAAAGCTCAGTCCCCACTTCTATCACTTCTTTTTATTTAAGGGAATGAAGTGAGGCTCCCAACTTTTCTCTTATAGGAAGTAGTGGTGGCAGTCTCATGGACTGGCTCCAGTTCCTATTTTCTGATTCTTCTTCAGTGGAGTTGAGCTATTGGGTTTGCTCTCCAGAGAATAGCAATAGATGGGCTACTTCATATTTCCACTATGGCTAACATACTTCTGTGAAACCAGCTTTGTTCCAGCAACTCAGAATAAAAGCCAGATCCATCATTTCTCAATATCATTATTACTTTGAATAAAAATTCCTTCTCAGTCCTGAGACTGAGATTGGTGGGTTGTGGGTTTCAGTTCTCGAATCCTTATTATACAAAGATAATAAACTTCTTAGAGAGAGTGGGGATGCTCTGGAGAGATTAGAGAGCATGGGCAGAAAGTTTTTGAAAGTAAGAGAGTATAATCTTCTAAAACCTGGCCCCATGGATTAATAGTTTCTGCTGTTATAGTACATATGTAGTACCAGTATGTAATTTAGAAGAATGATTATTCTATTAAACTGAACATCATTTATTAAGCACCTGATATGTGCCAGGTGATGGGGTTATAAACTTAAAAAAATAGTGCCTGCCCTCAAGGAACTTACATTTTATCAAAGAAACAAAATGTACACATAGAGCATATACATAATATGTACAAAATGAATACAAGGCATTTGGGGGGGGCAAGCATTAACTAGGAGCTGAAGAGATGTAGAAAAGCATCATGTGGGAAATGAAGCACTTCATCTGAGCTTTAAAGGAAACTAGGTTAGTTAAAGGGTGGAGATAAAGTCTAAGTAATACTTTGTGTGTTGAGCCATGTCAAGATGTTCCAATGATTTGAAGTCAGAAAACTCGCAGCAATCATGGTTCAACTATCAAAAACCCTGCATGGGCTGGCATAAATCACTTTATCTTTTTAATCTTTAGGTTCTTCATCTTTAAAATAATGGAGCTGGACCAGAAATATTTGATTTCTCTTTCAATTCTAAACTGTATTAACCTATGTGACTTTCCATCTTTATTAACATAAAATTTCCCTTACTCTTTTTTCATCTCTTTTTTCTGCTGACAAAAATAAAGAATTTTAAAATATTGAGTGAGAATGTTTTATACTTTTCAGGTTGGGCTACTGCTTTGTATTTCAGCCACATGTGAGAAATTTGCATTTTACAGGCGATAGTATCAATTTTTCCAGTATACAGATAGACTTTTATTTTATTTGTTGTTACTGCTGTTATCCTCCATCCATAAAGAATGAAAAAAATGTCAAAACCAAAATAAAGAGGAAGAAATAAAGCTAGCAAGTCACAATAAAGTTTTTATTATTAGTTAGTTGTTCCTGAGAAAACTTGTCAGTGATATCATTTCAAACCTATGGCAATAAAAGGTTCATAGCATCTTATACCATCCTTTTATTGCCAGAATTTTGGGTTAATTTTCCAGATATTTCTATAAGAGCAAATATATAGTAACAACATTTTATTATCATTATGTATTTAGTTCATAATTTCATTAACTATACCCATTACTTTATTGATAAAGGGAGATTTTTGTGAGGAACTTCCTTTGCCAATGTAGACTGATAGCTATACAAATCACACCCATTTATAGTGGGTGGAATTCCAAGCTGGCCATGATCTAATTACAGTGGCAACAATAATGGTCCCATCCTCTTTCAGTTTGTTTTTGGGAACAAGAGACATGTCTTGTACTCAGCTTTTCTTGGTTCTGAGACCAAGTCTTTATCTACAATGCTACATTGTCTTGTAAATTTATTATATGATTAAAACAGATGCAAGCATATGTTCTTTTGAGATACATTAAGACATATCCTTGACTGACTGTGGATCAAAGATAGTATTTTCTCCTTTTTGTTGTTCTTTGCCTTTTTTTTCTTGTGTTTTTTTCCCCTTTTGATTTGATTTTTTCTTGTGCAATATGACAAACATGGAAACACATTTAGAAGAACTGCACATATTTAACCTATATCAGATTGTCTGCTATATTGGGGAGTAATAAGGTAGAGAGAGGGGGAGAAAAATTTGGAACACAAGGTTTTGCAAAAGTGAATGTTGAAAACTATCTTTGCGTGTCTTTGGAAAAATAAAATAATAATAAAAAGACATCTTTTAATAATATTCTTTTAAAATAACAAATTCTGGTTAATGATCACAAGGGAGACTAAGAATTAGCAAATTAGTAGATCATTGTTTTGCTCACTATTCTATCTGAAGAATCATTTACTAATTTAAGAACAATTTTCAGTTGATTAGAGGAAAGTGATAGAGCTTAAATTCTTTCCCTGAAATTAAATATGCTTTAAACCAATGCACATTTTCCTTATCTTATGTTTACATTTTAACTGAGGAAGAATTTCTTGCTAAACATAAATAACAACCTTTAAAATAGAAATGCAAAAGAAACTTAATCATTTTCTTAATGTTTTTTCTAGCCATGCACATTAGCACATGTTTTCTAGTGCTCAGTAGAGTATATATGTACATAGCACATACTCATGGTATTCACACACATATATGGTACATATTCAATATTACCCATATGGACAATGTCTATAAAAATACATATGGTATGGAATCTCACCTTGGTGAAACTATTTTACATTTGTAACTGAATGGCAAAATAGCTTCTTCTGACTCTGAAGATATAACAAGTAATATAAAAACAAAGGAAAAGGTAACAGCACTTTGTAAAATGAAAGAATCATAGATTGAGAGTTAGTATAAATTTTAGAGGTCATCCAATCTATTCATAGATGAAGAAAATGAGGCTAGAGATTAAGTGACTTGTCTAAGATGACAGCGTTAGCAAGTGTCTAAAGTAGAATTTGAATCCAGGTTTTCCCAAATTCAAGTCTAGTGTTTATTTTCTTTTTGTTTTTGTATATCCATTGTCTTACATAGAGCAATGTCTCAGCAAATGTGTGTTGAGTTGAATGGGATTTCAAAGAAGTTATAAAGGGACAGAAAAAAAACACATTTTTGTTTGTTAACTTATTTCTACTTTGTTCAAATGTGTCATATGATGTAATGAAATTTTTATATATTATTTTGTTCTATAGTTGACATATTTTTATGATAGTAAAAGTAAAAAGTTAAAAAGTAAAGTAAAAAAAAGGTAAAGATACCACATTTGATATTTTCTAGTGATTCAATGACAAAGCCTGTATGTCAAATATTGTTATATTTGACAGGCCAGGAAAAAAAGCAGTGAGATAAATTTATACATATACAATTTGCTCACATTCAAATAGTTGACTCAGAAGTATTTAGGAAAAGTTACAGATTTTAACAGGTAGTACTTGTTTCCAACTTGATAGAGTTCTTACCTTACTTTGCTGTCATATTAAATTTGCTATCATAATAAATGACATCACATTTACATTTACAATTAAGGGGAGTTCCTAGTTGGTCACTAACAGATTACAGTGGCAACAACAACCTTCTTATTCAACCTATAATCAAATGAATAATCCCATCTTCTTTCAGTTTTTAAAAAAAGTAATTTCATTCCACTTTCATTCAATAAATACTTATTATATACTTACTGTATATGGAGGCCCTGGGAGAAGATAAAAAATGTAGCTGTTTTTTTTTTTTTTAAATCTCTCCCTACTTAGAGCTCACAGTCCTTTAAGAACAAAAGAATCAAAAATGAATAACTATTATACACAATAATATATGATGTATGCATTAAGGGTTTGAAAAACCCTTTGTTTGAAACCTTTTTTGTTTAAAAAAATAAAGTATTGTGATCCAATGGGGATCACAAAGTAGGGAAATTGAGGGCTAATATTATATATAGCAATATCTGACACATACAGCACTTTCAAGTTTGTTAAGAGTTTTGCATATGCATTGAAAGTCAGACACACCCAATGGAACATGTACATGAAGCTAAGCTGAGTTTTGGAGTAATAGAGCATTATCTTGGTCCCCTTGATGGCAGCAAGGCAAAAAGTCTGCATCAAAGATGCAGAAAGAGCCTTACTGCCTCGTAAGTTTTAAAGGGAGAAATAACTATGAAATTCTTGCTCCTTTCTTCCTCTCTCTTCTATGTGGGACCTGGGATGGCTCTCTCTTGAATTTCTTATTGGTGGTGGTGAGGGCTTCCTAGCACTTGTGGAGGATATACACATGTGGAGTAAGCAGATGTACTATCTAGTGGAATCTGAGCCTGGCCTTCATATTTCTGATGATCTCTTCCGCTTTATGTTTCTTTTCCTGAGCACAGATGACCAAACAACAAAAACATTATAGATGTTTCCAGCCCTGATGGAGTTTAGGAGTTGGGTAGCTTTTGGGTTCCTCAACTAGGTACTAGATAACTTATGCTTCTACCATGCTTCTTTGAGCAGAAGATGACCCTTTGGAAGAGGATGAGCCAAGGCTATATTCTAGTTTGTCAAGGGGTATAGATCTCTAGCAAATTGTTCAGACAATGCTCATGAAAGTGAAATGGCTCTCCATCAATATCACATCCTTTAATATTTGACTTTAATCTTCAATAGGAAACCTTTCCCAGTATCACCTTAACCCTCACTCTTACTGCCTGTCCTGAGATTACCTTTCATTTACACCATATATACCCTTTATGTACATAGTTATTTATATGGTGTCTCTCCATCAGAATGAGATCTAGCTCCTTGAAGGTAAAGATTGCGTGTTTGTTTTTCTTTGTATTCCTAATACTTATCATAGTGTTTGCCACGTAGTTTTAACAAATGCTTGCTGATGGACTGGTTTAGGTCTCACAATCCTATAAAATAGGTACCTCAGATATAATAATTTTCTTTTTATAGATGAGAAAATTGGATTTTAGAGAAGTTAAGTGCCTTTCTTATGGTTGCACATTAGTGTCAGAAGTGAGATTGGAAGCTGATCATTCTTACAAATCTTTCATTCCCTCTATTATAGATGTTATAGTATCAGGTCAAAGGTAACCACAGAAGATAACCTGCTTTCAGGTCCTAGCACCAACATTAAAATACAAATTAAAGTAAAAGATTTGGTAACACAGTATTAATATTTAAAGGCAGAAGGGACAATTGGGTGGGGATGACATAAACATAGTTCAACTAATTACAACAAGCTTTTCAAAAGTGTACAGTGGAGGGGATGCCATATTTAATCATCTAGTATAATCATGCAGTTCTCAGTATGCATATTCACATGGATCCCCTCTCCCTCCATATTGCATAAAGAGGTCCATTAAGGACATGACATTTGACTTTAAAGAATGTCTAGGAATTTATCAGTCAGTGATACTGTGGTAAGGCTTTCTAAGCATAGAGAACAACCTGAGCAAAAGAATAAAGCTAAGAAAGCACAGTGTATATTTGAGAAGTAGTCTAGTTTGGCTAGAGAGCAGAACAGACAGTAGACAATAAGACATGAAACTGGATAAGTCAATGATGGGACAGAAAGGGTCCTTCACAAGAAACACACACACTCTCTTCTCTATCCCTCATCACCAATTATCCAAATCACAAACAGGCATCTCCAAGCCCTGAGACATGTTCAATCACTTTGGTGCTTAAATGTTCCAGCAGTTCCCGTTTGCATGTAATCATGACTGGTATTCCAAAGAATAGTTTTTGTGAATTAATGTTCATTTATCTTAAGTGCAATTAGGGTGAGTAGTTTAAAAGTATTAGCACATTTCAGAGTAGAAAACCAAAAGAATAAAAATTTCAGGTCCAAGGGCACACAGAATGGTATAGTAGAACCAAGAAATCAAACTGACCTTCTTAATTTCTAAATAAGACCATATGACATCAAAGAAAAGCTTTCCTTTAAATAAACTGGAGACAAAAGCAAGCTCAAAAGAACCAATACACTTCAGATATAAAATCAAAGGTATTAACCTCATTATGTGGTGGGCTATGCAACTTTAGCTGCTAATAATACAACCTGGTATCTCTCTATACTAATTTAGTCCCAAACACAGAAAAAAGCTTCCCCTATTATTTTTGGCATCTAAAATAGTAATACCTGCTAATTTTCAACCACTTCTCCCCAGCATCCTCCAAATCCCAAATGAGTCATGGACTTCCAAACCAAATGTACAAGATTTCCTTTTACACTTACGTGAGCTTTTGAAGTCTTTCTTTTTTAGTCTCCTCCTCATCATAGTTCCACGCGGACTGGTGGTGTAGACGCCTCGAGGTAATGTGCCTGTGTTCAGGGAATTCAGGCTATAGCCACTCATGGAAGTAGGAGAGATGGATGAAGACACCATAGCTGCTGCAAGAAAGTAGAAACTTGGCATAGAGAATTCTTGGATTGGGTGAGGTGCTGTCCACACCTGCTAGCCAGTAATAAGTCAGAAAAATATACACAAAGTACAAGGATGGGATATAGCCATCTCACAACAAAGACACACACGGGCCTCTGATTTTTTAAATGTAAAACCTAACAAGTCTCTATGATCTAGTTGGAATCCTGGAGACAAGATGGAAAACAGAGAGGTTCTAATATCTTTCTAAAAAAATTTTTTTGGGGTTCTAATACCTTTTGCATTAGACAAGAAACATTAAAATACAGCTTCTTCAAAACCAAAACATTTAAAATGTCCACTTATCTTTACAGATGATTTATAACATGAACTTCACAGACATAGATAATTTAGAATAAATAATCTCTTCACATGAAAGCAAAGGGTTCTGAATTTCCATACCTTTTCTTAGTAACCAAGGATGTCCACTTGGAAAAGAAAAGGGTTTAAGAGATGTCAGAAATAACCTTTCATTGCTATGAGAAAGCATGACATACATGAAAACAAAAATGGAATGAGAGAGGGAGAAGAGAGGAGAGAGAAAAAGAGAGGAGAGAATAAAAGGAGAGGAGGAGAGAGAAAGGGAGAGAAAAGGAGAGGAGAGGAGAGAAGAGAAAAGGGGAGGGAAGAAAAGAAAGGAAAAAAGAAAGGAGAGGAGAAAGAACTTTAATTTAGAAACCAGGAAGAGAAAGCCTGGAACATTACGAGGATTTTTTGGAGGAGGTGGTTTCTGGAATTTCCAGGTTGCCATTCTGCAATGATCAGGGCGGTAGGTGTTATAATGGTGATAGGTGAGTAGCCTGTTGTGGTTGTTGGCCCAGGAATCCCAGGTAAGTTGCCCGTTGCTCCTCTGAACTTTATCTGCCCGTGTGAAGGGATGACAAGAAATGGGGGGGGGGGGGAGAAGGAGAGGAAGAACCAAAAAAAAGAGGAAAAGGTAATTGAATTGTTCAAAGGAAGAAAAAAAGATGACAAAAATAAAAGAGGTTTGCAAAGGAAAAAGATTTGTTTGGCTTTTCCCTTTTTCTCAGTGGTCAGCAAAGCAGATGATTAACATCTGGGATTGAAACTTTTCATCCTCCCAAGAATAATGCATGCGTTTCTAAAGCCCATTTTTCCTCCTTTAAAGATGACTATTGAATCAATTTCTAATCTCCCCCTGTGCTTAGCTGCTGAGATTAAAAACATTTTTTAACTTAAAAGTCAACCCCATCAAGATATATGACACACTATTAGTAATTAAAGATTTGCAAATCTCTACCAGTTAACAGCCCTTGTGTATATTAAGCAAAAGAAAACTAGGAGAGATAAATCACATTCTCTCATGATTTGAGCAGTTTACATGTCAGTCACTACAAGTTATTGCTCTGACATTTTAATTTAGCCAACATCTATCACTGCCATTTGATTATCCTCAACAATCAACTATTTCTACTAGGATCTTATCTAGGGCTTCCAATAATAAAGAGATCTTAGCCTGTGATGTGATTTTATGTGATTCTGAGCAATGCCCTTTTTTTTCTAGAAATGAATATTTGATTACTAGACTTGTATTTCTGTAAGGTGTTCAATTCATTTTTGACAATAAACTACATTTTGGGGACAAAGCTTCTCAATCGTTTTAATGTGATTTTTAGTGGCGTTTCATTTCTTTCCCTAGACAACATGCTCTATGTTCTTTGCTATTAATATTTGCTCCCTACCCAAAGCTTAAGAATACGAACAATGCTGTTCCTTGGTATACTTATCTGCTATGTTTTTCAAATAATCAAAACAATAAAGATCAGACTCATACATCTTTCCACTTCTCCTACCTCTAAGGTCATATGCTTTTCATTATTACCAAATATATCTATGGATACACATTGCTTATAACCCCCCAATGTGGCAGTTGAACCCTCTCCTTGCTGGAAGGTTCAGTCATTTATGTTACACATTAATGATCACATTAACCTCGGAGCTGAAAAAAGTACTCATTAACTTCAAATTCCATCTTATCTTTCATCCACTAGCCAAGCTAGTGCCTTTTATAGTAGATGAGGTAGAGCAAGCCCTTTCTTAAGAGAAATCTCCCCAGTGCAATTTAATATTCAAGAGAACAAGCCATAAATTCCCCCTGGGGAATAGTATTAACCTATATTTCTTATAGCTGAGAGGCTACTCATCATCTTAGCTTCTGCCACCTTGTTCCTACTATTATAATATTATGAAGCCTAAGGAATCAGAAGAAAAAGGTGAAACAAGAGAGGCTCAGAGGCAGTGGTCAGAAAAGTAGAAAGAAAACCAGAAAAGGATGCTATCATGGGAACCAAGAAACAAGAGCATATCAAGGAGATATGGCTAATGGTATTAAATGCTGTAAAAGAATGAAGTAGTTTGGAAATGAGGAAAAGATCACAGGATGTGGCATTTGGAAAGTCAATAAAACCCCTTATATGTGCCCAGTACTGTGCTAATTAAAATGGAGATATAAAAGACCTTGAACCTAAGTACAGCTTTTGTTATTTGGCAGCCAAGACTTTGTACACCTGAAATAATTAGGAAAAAAAGACAGTGTATGATAAGTCCCTACTCCTCAACAAGGCTGATCCTTCCATTTGTGACCTCAATCTCATCTCCTCTTCTAATACCTTATTATTTCTTCAAATTATTCCTTTATGTTGGCCCCTAATTTCTTTTTCTTTTTCCTTTCTTTCTTTCTTTCTTTCTTTCTTTCTTTCTTTCTTTCTTTCTTTCTTTCTTTCTTTCTTTCTTTCTTTCTTTCTTTCTTTCTTTCTTTCTTTCTTTCTTTCTTTCTTTCTTTCTTCTTTCTTTCTTTCTTTCTTTCTTTCTTTCTTTCTTTCTTTCTTTCTTTCTTTCTTTCTTTCTTTCTTTCTTTTTTGCTGAGGCAATTGGGGTTAAGTAACTTGCCCAGGGTCACACAACTAATAGTGTTAAGTGTCTGATACCAGATTTGAACTGAGGTCCTTTTGACTTCAGGGTTGGTGCTCTATCTAGCTATCTCTTAGCCCTTAATTTCTATGCAGAAATATGCTCAGGTTTCTCCTAACCAAGAGGCTTCTGTTGGTTCTGTCATATGCTCCCACTTCTAGCCTTTTCCTCCTCTTCTCTTCCCCAACCAAATGATTATCCTCTTTCTCCTCTCCCTGTCTGACAAACATCTAAAAACTTAGACTTTTTTTTTTGGCAGAGGGTGGGAGGTCAGAATGTTCTTCCATCCATTAAATAAATCTATTTTTTACTTTTAAAAATTGTTTGCTTCTATGCTACATTAAGCCATAGAGTTGGCTTCCAGATATCACCTCTTGCTTTCTTTTCTTTTTCCTTATTTTACAATTTTCTTCCCCTTGATCCCACTTACTCCTATAGTTTTCTGAACACCTGAATACAGAAGATTCTTAAATCTCTATGTCTGGTCCCAATTTCTCTTATGAATTCCAGGCCTGCAGTTCCATCTACCAGATATTTTTCCTCTGAGTATTCTCATTTACCTTAAACTCATTATGACCAAAACTGAACTAACACACACACACACACACACACACACACACACACACACTGTCCTTTCCCCTAAACCTTCTCTTTTTCTCCCCACTTTTTTGTAAATCTCATCACCATTCTTCTGTCAATGAAGCTTAAAACTCAATCATTTCTCTCTTCTCTTTTATTCATCCCCCAATATCCAATTAGTTGTTAGATGCTTGCATTTCTACCACCAAGATATTCAAAGGCAGGGACTTGGTCTTTTAAAAATATCTTTGTATTTTCAATCTCTGGTACAATGCTTTGAATATAGTACGTACTTCATATTTTTTGGAATCAAGGTACAAAATGCAAACCTTTTGGCTGAGGACTTTAGTGTCTGCTACAATTTGGCCTTAATCCACTTTTCCAGCTCTATTTTAAACTAAATGTATTCATGTTCTTGCCAAAATGAACAATTAGGCCAGGTGTGGTGCTGCATGCCCATAGTTCCCGGTGCTGGGGAAGCTGAGGCCAGTGTTTGGCAAATCTGAGTAGAAGGCACACTCCTATCTAAGAAAGGAGCCAATATGGTGAGTGTCTTAGTATGGATGGCCACCATGCTACTTAAGGAAGCTAAGCTAGGAAAAGTGTAGGAAAACTTCTGTGATAATCAGTATTGGGATTGCACACATGAATGGCTGTTGCATTTTTAGCCTATAGATTGGAGGGAGACCAAGCATCAAAATAATAATTTAAAAAAAGGACAATCATTCTTCTTCCTTTCTTACTTTTTTTCTTCCTGAAATCTTAACATTTTATCTATATGCCAAAAAAAGATTCTTTTCACATCTTTACCTGTTGAAGTATTCTATTTCTTTAAGGTCTAAATCTCATTTTTCCTTCTCGATGAAGCCTAATATGATATACACCATTGTTCCCCACTCCACTATCCTGACAGCTACAAGAGATGTCTCCCTTTGATCTTGCATGTCTCTTTTCAGTTTAACGATTCCTATGTATTTATTACATTCTGACTTGTTTTGTAGTTTTTGGTGTATCTATCTTAACCCCATTAGACTGCCAAGCCCTTTGAAGGCAGAGACTGTATTATTTTTTTCCACCTTTGTATCCTTGGTACTAATCATGGTTCCTTGCACATAACAGGCCTTTAATAAATGTTTATTGAATTGACTTGATGCTGTAATCTGGATGGGAAATATGAAAGGAATTCAGATAAAGATGTAGGACTCTGTCAGTTTGGGGATTTTGTGTACTATCTCCCCATCTCTATTAAAAATAAAAGTTGGATAATTCCAAAGCTAAAGGACCACTGACAGACCTGCTAAAATTACAAATTATAAAATTTGTATTTTATACTTGCTGCTTCCCAAACAGCCAAACAAAAGTCAGATACCCTAGCACTGCTCCCATAGTTGAGCATCATATTATTATATAGATTATATATTATTGAGTAGATATATATTATTATAACAGTATATATTATTTGCAGAATATGTATGTACCCACCTGGGTGACTATAGACTTTCCTCCTCTGATCTGATAGTCAGTTTCCAGAGTTTCTATTTGGGAGCAGTCTGTTCATCAGAGCACTTCCTTCTACCCCTATATAATCTACATTTTTGAACAACAACAAACAACAACAAAATAGAATTTTCCTCCTAGTTGGGTTCCTAGGATTATAGAATAAAAGTTTGGAAGGCGCATCAACACCAGCTATAAGGTCCCCTCATTTTTTCAGATGAGCAAACTGAGGCTCATGAAGGTTGAGACTTGTTTAAGGTCATGTAGATTATAGGCCCCAAACACAAGATTTGAAATGAGATTCTCTGCTCTTTCCAAAGCTAACTTTTACTCCTTGTGGCTTTGTGAGTCCACTAAAGTAAAATATGTCGAGACTTGAAATCAGATCCCTGAACTCCAAGTATAGTGCTTTGAATTCAATGTATTTTCCCTTGAGTCATGCTGCTTCCCCCAAAGTAAAATATGGACAGTATTCTCTTCCCATTTAAATATGTAAAAAATGCCATGGAGATGTTTCACTTATGTAAAGTATATATGACACTGTATGTATGTGGATGTATACATATATATATATACACATATATGATAATAAAGTATATAAAATGATAGAAAGTATCATTATACTTTGGAAGAGATCTATGGAACAATGTGACAAGAAAAACATGAAAGCAAATGAAACAGTCTCCTTATTATAAAATTGTTACTATAGGGAATTAAAAAAATAGGTTGGTGGTTATGAGCAACTTTACATTTTGGCAGGAATATAAACAGATTTTTACAATGTAAATAATCTAGGAAAATAGGATTCACTTTATAGAAAGTAGTTTTTCAAATAATTTAACAGTATACATGCATTCTTTTAAAGTAAGAGACAACCATATACATTTGGAAGAAGATACATAAAAGTTTCTGAAGGGAAGAGAGGAGATAGAATCAGAACTACAATCAAGGATTTCTTATTTGAACCAGTGTGACCCATGTTGTAATTGTTGTTGAGTCATTTTTCAATTGTGTCTAATTACTCATGACCCCATTTGGTGTTTTCTTGACAAAGATACTGGAGTCATTTGCCATTTTCTTCTTCAGTTTATTTTACAGATGAGGAAACTGAGGCACACAGTTGCATAACTTGCCCAGGGTCATATAGACAGTAAGTTTCTAGATTGGATTTGAACTCATGTTCCTGAGTGCAGGCCTGGTGAACTACCTGGCTGCCAAGTTTCCTCTCCATAAATGGTATCAGATATAAGAAGCAGTATAAGGTACTGGAAAGACTACTGTTCTTAAGGTCAAAAGTCTTTGACTCCAACTCTTACCAGATGTGCAACCTGAAGCAAATTCTCTGTGAGTCATTTTTTAAAAATCTTTTACATTGGGATAATAACACCCAGATAACTTTCTTACATAGTACTGTGAAGAAAGTGCTGTGTAAATTCCATACTACTACATAAATGTGAATTATTATTATGCATACTCTATGGTAAAGAAATATTAAGATTTTCTCCTAGTGTATGCAGTTTAAAGAGTAAAATCAACCATCTGAACTGAGTTGCAGGATAAATAATTTTATTCCTTTGTCAATATGTTGGAAAATTGCTTCTAGCAAACTTTTTATTATTGGCGTGTAGGGAAAATAAAAAGGAAGAAGAAGAAATTGGCTTAAGAAAATAAAAAAACAATTTAGAAATTGATCTGGGAGTCATTAATGGAGGAATTTGGATAATATTACATTTCCATGACAAAAAAGCATTCCTGGAAGAAATACACCTTCCTCTTCTTGTTGTAGAGGTTGGGACTATGACTACATAACATTAAAATGTTTAATTGTTTTTTTTTCTTCTTTGTTGCAAAAGAAGGCTCATTAAGTTGGGGAGACCAAGAGTGATTTATTCAGAAATAAATATAATAGAAAAACAAAAATCATTTGTAAAAGTTAAAGAGGAAAAAAAAATCAGCATCACTCAATGTATATACTCCGTTGCTTGACATACACTTCCCCAAACCCTTGCCAAGTCAAAAAGACTGTATTGTGAAAATGCTTATACAGTAAAAAATCTTTCTCCTTAGTTTGTGTGTTAGACAATATCTCATCATTGTGATCTGTATGAATGATTTGTGATCTGGAATCTATTGTAGTTCCTTATCATTTCTATTCAAATATTTTAAATGAGGGTAGATTTTTTATTTAAATGGATAATCTGCCTGCCCAGCATACTTTCTGTATTTTGCTCCATGTGCAAAATTAAAAATCTGATAAGAATGATGGGGTACTGTGGATTTCATTAGCTTCAGGGCTGTCTGAGCTCTATTTAATTAAAAGGGTTGTATCCAGCTGATTCGTTCAGTATGGAATTATCTACCCCACCCACATCCCCCATCCTCAGTGCTCCATCTCAAACTATGGAGAAAAAGTACAGACTGTTTTCAGAGGTGTAAGGCATGTAATACAAATGAGTTCTTTATATCCAAGAAGGCAATTCCAGAAAAATTTGCTATCTTCCTTCATGTACAGAAACATATTAGTTCTCTTTGAAATGTAATGATCAGCACCAAAGGAGACCTGTGAGTTTGTGGAATATAAGAAAAATAAGCAGACTTGGCTTTAAATCATGGCTTAAGTTTTATTTTGTTTTGCTTTCATTCTAAAATAAGGGGAAATTTTGAAAACAAAACTACAGGAATTTCTCTGGTTGCTTTTTGTGTGCACAGATTATTTTTATTCTTGTGGCATCTTTTGATTAAAGATACTTAGCTGGACCTCATTTAAAAACCAATAGGTACAACAGTGTGCTCTGAAGCCACAATCTTTGAGCTTCTTTTTTATTTTCGATATATGAATATGTTGTGGCTCTTCATTGAATAACACTATGGCGGCACATGGTGGAATGAATAGAGAAGAGTTGGCCATGAAGCCAAAAAGACCTGGATTTCAGTCTTGCCTCTTACACACACCAGCTGAGACCAGAGGTAAGTTTCCCTTCTTAGGGCTCTAGGCAATTCTTGGAGCCTACTGGTTATTCAGAAAGCACCAATCTGTGTTTGATAATATGGAGTTACTAAAGCAATGAAATCACAAGTCCAGTTTCTAGTCCTATTAGTAGATTCTGCAGTTTTTGATTCCATTCCACCAAAACATATTGCTGGTGAATTGTTTACTCTTAGAAAATGGGATGTCCAGTTTGGGAAGAGAAAGTTTCTCTATTATCCAGAGAAGAAAAGGTTTCAGAGATGTGACTAGACCTGATGAGGAATTAACTCTCTTCCTCCTGGCTCTGAAGGTTTCAGAGCATGCCAGACATGCATTTGAAACTTAGAGAAATGAAGTATTCTACAAGGAATGAAAACTAATTCCCTGACTTCTTTGAAGCAAGTATCCTTTAAAATTATGAAGGAAACATGGGAATCAATCGCAGTTCTGTCAAAACACACATTCAGGTTTGCCTTTTGCAATGTCACCATTGCAAGAAGGAAACCCAGCATTAAATCCAGCATTAAAAATGCTAAGTGCCTCTCTTCCATATGTTCCAATGACTTTGAGAACTTTGCTTTACATTCAGCAAGAATTTAATAAACAATCTTAAAACTATTTTATGCCTCAATTTTATGGATTTCCATGAAATTATATTCAAGAAAACCACATATAAACCACTTACAACTTGAAAAGGGGGATCTGTTAAGACAGAAGATGATCAATAAATAATCAATCATCAAGTATTTATTAAGTTCCTACTATGTGCCAGGCAATGGGCAAGGCCCTGGGACAATAAGTCAACTTATAATACTGAAAAGGAAGGGGATAGACTCAACTTCAGCCCCATTCCAATTTTTTATTCTCCTGGACAAGGCAATAACCATGAGGAGAAAATAAGAGAAAAAGAGATTTATCCAAACGGATCTTCTTACCATGGTCAGGTCCCTTCAGTGCTACTCGAGTCTGATGGTAAGGAAGGATCTCAAGTTTGACCTGGTCTGTAGTATTGGCAAGGAATTGTGTTGCTTCTGCCATTGTGCAATATTCCATGCTAGTTCCATCGATGGAAAGAATATGATCTCCAACATGCAATGCACCACATCTACAGAAAGGAAGAAAACTCAGTCTCATAAAAGTGGTCCCTGTTTGGAATGTGACTTTTAGTTCCTTCATATTGCTCATGAAAATTACAAGAAATATTAATTATCTTTTAAAAAAGAAAGGAAAAGTTCAAATGTTATAGGAGCCATCCAATGTCGAATTTTAAGCCTTTTAATACAAACCTGATATAAAAATAGAGACACGAAGGCTTGGGAAAAATGAACAAATTCAGAAGAGCAATGAATGTATTTTCCCCTTTCTTTCCCAACTTTTGCATTGGGGGAGTATACTTGGAAATAATCTTGAACAACACTTTTTTCTCTCTCCCCTTCAATTTTTTTCAGTTTTCCTTCTCTTAAGGCTTCATTTCTCTAAATGAGAGTTGGTAAGTACACAATAACCCATGGCATTGCCCAAAGAATTGGGATGGGGTAGCTGACAACTAATATACATGTGAATGACAATAGCATAATGAGAATAACCTGGGGGAAACACACGCACCCAATTCATCATTTTCTTTTTATTTTGTTACTCCAAAGTTAAACATTTATTAGAACAGAAATTGTAAATGATGATGGAAATTATGCAAGATTCAAACAAGTCATGAAACCAAGGCTGGCATGGAGACTTGAAGGGAAGACTGGGACAAAGGGAAGGGGGCTAGCTGCTACACCTTGCTGCACTCAAGAAACTGGCTACTGGATGAGTTGAGAAATGCAAACACAGCAGTCAGCATCCCGACGTACCAGTCAAGTGGACAGCTCCTTTAACTGGTTACCCCCTGTGGAATGGGAAAAAACAGAGGGAGAAAATTAAAGCATCCTGCACCATTGAACTGGAGAGCACCCCTGGATCAATGGCTGTTAAAGGCTTTAATGTAGGGTAAGACCACAGTGGAGCTGTAGACTGACCACCACAGGGGGTTGCTGCTCACAGCCCTGCTGTGAGAGATAATACTGGTAAGAACTGGGGTATAGGGAGAAAAGAACTAGGAGCATGCATAAAAGCCCAGCTCCTAATACATATTTTAAAATAAAATTTAAAGAAATTATTCTACAGCTTTAGTAGCCTACCTTTCAGGGAAAAATGTGTCTTTAATCATCCTTTTCATCTGTAAATATAATTTCATTTGGACGTGCTAGGTCACTCTAAATGGAGAAAATGAAGTCTTTCTTATCAGAAACTATAAAATGACTTTGTGGGTGGGAAACCAGTATTTCCCTCCCATCACATTCAGCAACATTCTAAAATATTAATTAGAAGGGAAAAAATCTAAGGTAAAGGAGTTTCATTTTTATTGTGTTGTAGGAATGAGAAATGCACCTTAAAGGGACACTTCAAGGTTGTAAAACCTTAAGATTAACACACCATGACAGCTGTTTCACACTGCAGAGCTTTTCTTTAAGGATTCCAGCCAGGTAGTCAATTTTTTTTTCGTTTAAGAAAAATAATAAGATTTCATGGTTATAGGGTTTAACTCCTTTGGATACTTCACTGCATGCTACATCACAAACAAAGAGCTGTTTGACTTCTCCATGGTAATAATAGAAGGTTTATGTGGCAATGCATGGTAGGAGAGTTTGCTTTATTTCTTTTTAAAAAAGACTCAAAAAATCTGCCCCAATGGCCAAATTAAATATTCAGGGAGAATCCTTAAACTGATCATCAAGGGGTTCCATCAAGGGGTAACTGGTAGGGTAGATAAATTTTAAGGTCCAACAGTGAATTGTCTCTCTAAACGAAACTTATTGAAAATGGCAAGGAAACTTAATTTTTAGCTTTTGATTTGTTGTTGTTGTCATGCAGTTTGCAAGATGAAGCATTTTCATGGACACTCACCTGTCAGCAATACTTGCAGATTTGATTTTGTCAATGATGATGACCTGCTTATTACAGCACATGGAGGTACTCAGTGCAACACCAAGGCTGGAACCAGGAGTTTTGGCAACTTCAACAAGCAGTGGCCCAGAGGCTGTTGCCACTGAATCTGTTGGAAATTTAATTTAAAAATGAAAATAAAGAAGTCAGTTTAATAACAATATTGATAATAATTCAATCATATTGTAGAACTGGTAGAACTGTAAGAGGTACAAAATGTATCAAAAGACTGAGCAGTGATGCCTATATATCATAATATTAGTGACAGATACATCTTTCACAACATATTTCCCTTGGGTATGTTTGGGCCATAGATTAGTGGAAGCCTGTCATGTACAGGTGGACCCAGTGATTACAAACTCCTGACATTATTTTACTTTTTGGATTCCTCTAATTTCCTTGATTTTCTATCTAGCTAAAACCTGCCTCCACATAATTCCTGTTGAGAAGTTATAGTTCTAACTTCTGGAACTAAAATGTCAAGTATCTCCTCAATATGATAGTCCTTGAAATACTTGAATGCAGATATTATGATCCTCCTCCATTTTTCTCATGGAAAAAGAGGCATTAAATCATATTAGCATCCCTCAAAAATATATTGATTATTAATATTAATGTCCAATCCAGTCCAATCTCATATATAATTATTAAGCAAGCACAGTGCTTATGTCTAGTGATACAAAGATGGAAGACAAAATCAGTCCCTATTTGGAAGGAGCTTACATTCTACCATCAAGAAGCAAACATATCAATAGATAAGTATATACAAAATCACCTGAGACAGCATTAAAAAACTAAAAGTACTAGAAAAGTTTTCGCATAAGTAGTTAGATGGTACAGTGAGAGGTTACAGTACTAGACCTGAAATCAGGAAAATCTAAATTCAAATCTGGTCTTAGACACTAAATAGTTGCATGACCTTGGGCAAGTTAATTAGTTTGCCTGTCTCAATTTCTACATCTGTAACATAGAGCAATTATAGTAACTACCTCCCAGGATTATTGTGAGGATAAAATGAAACAGTTTATATGAAAAAATTTTCAAACTTTAAAGTACTGTTTACAATGCTAGTTATTATTAGCAATGATTATTATTGATATTGATAGTCAGTAATAATAATCTTCATAGGAGGTAGGAAACAAATTGATCTTTGAAAAAAGTTAGAGATTCTAAGAGATGGAGGCAGGGAAGGAATGAAACTATCAGAGGTATTTGCCACTATCACTATCCAGCACAGATTCTTGAGGATTTCCTTATAGTAGGTGAAGTGTCTATTTGCATGTGACATTGTATTGATTGCACTAAGCCTTAGAACACTGTAAAACTTACAAGATTCACACTCAAAAGTCTTCAGTTTAATAATCCACAATGGAAAAATCCAATTGAAAGAAGAATGCTTACTATACAACTGAATGGATAGCCTGTAAATTTGTTCCATCAGTATATTTTTGAAAGAAACATCAGAACTGAGATGAACTCTATTTAAGCAGAAGAGGGTTAAGTAGATTGCATTTGGGAAATAATACAGTATTTTCAGTCATTTCAAATTTTTCCCTGAAACCAAGCCCCATCATTTTAATGTCAATATGATATTTTATGGTAGAAAATCATGGAATGCCAGATTCTCCAAAGAATCAAAAGTATAAGTCCTCAAAAGGGCAATGAAAACCTATATTGTGGGCATAAACAGACAACAGAATTTTACAAATGATAACTTGAAAATAGAAGATATAAATTGGTATTATCACCCAAGATATGAACAGAAAAGTAGGCTGAACTGATAACATGGAAAGGAGATGTCATAAGAGGTATACAGTTTGTGTCCTTCACTGTTACCCACGGGATGTTTAGACAGAGGCCCCAAGAATGGAGGAATTATGAGAAGAAATGAAAATAATTACACAGGATTAAAAGGCATTAGTAAGTTATGATCTTTACTACTTTTGACAGACCATCTTCCATCCATAAAATCACACAGTTGAAGTATTGTCTTTTGTCTTTAGCAGAAACAGTTCCAGCAGATATCTAGACAGGCAAAGTCCTTCATCAAGACTATTTCATGTCTATGTACCAGTTTTAGCATCTACTTCTAGAACTCGTTATTTATTTTCTTCTCCTGGGCGGGCATCTATAGTTATATTTCCATCATAATATTGTTTCTCTTTTTATCTCCATTTATCCTCATTCAAATGATTTTGGGGGGGATTAAGGTTCTGGACATGATTTTTTTTCTTTTTTTTCTTTATTAAAGCTTTTTATTTGCAAAACATATGTATGGGTAATTCTTCAAAATTGATCATTACAAACCTTTCTGTTACAAATTTTTCCCCCTGGGGCAGCTAGGTGGCACAGTGGATAGAGCACCAGCCCTGAAGTCAGGAGAACCTGAGTTCAAATCTGATCTCAGACACTTAACATTCCCTAGCTGTGTGACCCTGGGCAAGTCACTTAACCTCAATTGCCTCAGCAAAAAAAGCAAAAAAAAAAAAAAAATTTCCCCCCTAGTCCCTACCCCTCCCCTAGATGGCAGGAAATCCATTACATGTTAATTATGTTAAAATACTTGACAAATCGAATATATGTATATATATTTCCACACTTATTGTTGTGTAAGAAAAATCATATCTACAAGAAAAAAAAAATCAGAGAAAGGAAACAGAATGCAAGCAAACATCAATAGAGAGCATGAAAATGTTAGGTTGTAGTCCACATTTCACATCCCTCTCTCTGGGTGCATATGGCTTTCTTCACTGAACAATTGGAACTGGTTTGAAACATTTCATTGTTGTAGAGAGCCATGTCTATCAGAATTGATCATCATATAGTCTTGTTGTTGCCGTGTATAATCTCCTGGTTCGGCTCATTTCGCTCAGCATCAGTTCATGCAAGTCTCTCTGGACATTATTTAAAATAAGATGGCAATATGGTGGTGTCTGGGTTGCCATAGTTACCATAATACAAAACTCCATATTGCATAAGATGTAAGCTGGTGTGTAATTTCTCCAAGTAGGAACCATCTCAAGCAGACTCTGAGACCTATTGGACATCACATCCAGGACTACTACCTACCTATAATTGAAGTCTATGGAACCCTAAAGAATGAGATCACAAGATTTGTTCCTTAAAGCAATAACTCTAGATTAATTGCTGTCCTAATTAGGGCCAATTGCTGAATCAATTGCCTTCCTGGGACATCTCCATCCTGTGATCTGACTTACTCTCTAAATAATCAAGAGACATGAACATTGTGAATATCTATTCAGGACAATGCATAGAAGGGATTTGGGTGATGATAACAATTTCCCTGTCCTTTTTCCTGAATTAAGGAGAGTTGTGATCTTGCATTAACTACAAGAGGTTCAATGAAATGAAGTAACTACCCATAAAATAACTTCCATCCATTTCTTATTTCAGCTATCCTGAGGGAAAGGTACAGGAGCCAACATTTCTATTAAGTGGGTTATGGAAGAACTGAATCTTATGAGAGTTAGCATCAAGCACAAGAGGAAAAGTGTCTTTTACACCAGAATTGGATATAATTAATACCATCTTATGCCATTTAAGAGAGATAATGATCCGGCACCAGTTTCCTTAAACATAACTCTCTTCCATGCTCTATTCCAGTTATTTTGGCTTACTCATTGTTCCTTTCTTATGAAACTCCATTTCTCAGTACCTTTTACTATCTGTGCCCCGTGGCTATAATACTCTCTTTTCTTTGTTTCCCTCATCTCTTATTCCTGGCCTTTGTCAAGAATCAGCTTAAATTTCACCATTTTCTGCAGATCTTTTCCAGTCTCTATCATTGCTAGTGCTTCCCCTCTGAGATGATCTTCCATTTACATAGTACATACTTTCTAAGTACAAAACTGTATATTGTCTTGCCCGATTAGAATGTAAACTCCTTGATGGTAGGAAGTACATTTTTTTGGGGGGGAGATTTATTTATATTCTTAGCTCTTAGTATAGTACCTAACACACAGAAAATGCTTTATAAATGACTGTTAACTGACTGACTCCTCTGGTATACCAAGTTTTCCTTCTGGATATAAAGTTGACAAACCTGTTATCAGGCAGCTAGGTAATACAGTAAGTAGACTTGGAAGTCAGGAATAATTGAGTTAAAATCCTGCTTTGGATCAGACACTAATTGTATAACCCTAGACAAGACATTAAACTGCAATCAGCCTTAGTTTCTCATTTGAGAAATGGAGGTAACAATAGCACTTATTTTATACTATTGTGAAAATCCAATGATATATATATTCACACATATATAAATATGTATATAAATATATGTACATAAACATACGTATATATGAAGTTATATATTACATGCATATATATAAAGTTCTGTGTAAACTTTAAAGCAACATATTAATGTTGGTTATTATTATTGTTATAATCATGGAAAGCTATTATAATAACAGGTACAATGGAGGAGGAAGAAAAATAGAAATGAAGATGTACAATTCATGAGACAGAACAACTAAGAGATCAAGCAACAAAATATATGATCCCAGGTAGCTAGAGTATATACAATGTACATAGTATGTTGTTCATTAATAGGGAAATTAGAAGTCCTAAATCAAGGAAACATGAGCTTGGATAGACTTCAAGAGAGAGTGGAAGATAAAAGAGTATGGAATGCTTCATCCACAGGATCATGAAGAGTCGAACAGGACTGAAAGGTTGAACCACAATAAAGTCAAGGGAGAAAACTTGACTTTATAAGTCATTACTGATACAATGTAATGAGACTCATGACCAGAATTTAGTATTAGAAAGTTATACTTTATTGAAAAGGGAGTGAGGGGAATGGTACTTTGGCAACAATAAGAAGAAATCTTCAAGGGAATTCAGCAATCAGGGAAGAAATTCTAGAAAGAATATCTGAATATGGATCAAAGAAGTTAGAAATAAAAAAAATTGATACTGCTATAAGGGTATACTCTAGACTAGGAGTTCTCAAAGTGTGGCCCAGAAAATCCTGGGGGATCTCTGAAACCCATTCAGAAGACATACAAATCCAAAATTAGTTTTTATTTCTACTATGGTAAATATCTATAAACATAACCTACATAAACAAAAACTCATTGATTATTAATAGTATAAAGATACCGAGAACAAAAGCTTGTTTTTTGTTTATTTATTTATTCATCCATCCATTCTTACTTCTATCTATTTATTCATTCATTCATTTGTTTACTTATCTATCTAGGCAATCAGGGTTGAGTGACTTGCCCAGGTTCACATAACAGCAGTCAAGTGTCTGAAGTCACATTTGAACTTGGGTCCTCCTGACTCCAGGTCTGGTGCTCTGTTCACTGAGCCACTTAGCTGTCTCAATACTGAGAACATAAGTTTGAGAATCATTCCTCTAGACCAAGACTTCTTAAATTTTTTCCACTCATGATCCCATTTTGCAGAAGAAATTTTTACACGATCCTGGATATGCAGGTATATAAGATAGGTACACAAATCAAACATTTACTGATAATATATCATAATTTCAAGAGCCCTACATTCACTTACGGGACCCTACATGGGTTCTTGGACAACAATTTAAGAAGTTGGGCTCTACAATTTGGAGCTATGTTCAAAAAGTTGTCAAACTGTGCATACCCTTTGACCCAGCAGTGTTCCTACTGGGCCTATATCCCAAAGAGATCTTAGAGGAGGGAAAGGGACCCACCTGTGCAAGAATGTTTGTGGCAGCCCTTTTTGTAGTGGCTAGAAACTGGAAACTGAAGGGATGCCCATCAATTGGAGAGTGGCTGAATAAATTATGGTATATGAATGTTATGGAATATTATTGCTCTGTAAGAAACGACCAGCAGGATGATTTCAGAGAGGCCTGGAGAGACTTGCATGAACTGATGCTGAGTGAAATGAGCAGAACCAGGAGATCATCATACACAGCAACAACAGTATCACATGATGATCAATTCTGATGGACATGGCTCTCTGCAACAAAGAATTGTCTCAAACCAGTTCCAATTGTTCACTGAAGAAAACCATATACACCCAGAGAGAGGGAAATGAAATATGGACCACAATGTAACATTTTCATGATCTCTATTGACATTTACTTGCATTGTGTTGCCTTTCTCTGATTCTTTTTTTTTCTTATAGATAGGATTTTTCTTGCATAACTTCTCAAGCATTTCAACATTATTAACATGTAGTGGACTTCCTGCCATCTAGGGGAGGGGAGGGGACTGGGGGTAAAATTTGTAATGGAAAGCATTGTAAAGATCAATGTTGGGGAACTACCCATACATATGTTATACAAATAAAAAGCTTTAATAAAAAAAAAAAAAGAAGTTGGGCTCTAGATGACCTGGACAGAGGGAAGAATTAAATAAATATTTATTAGAAAGAACTAGAAACAAAACTTGTTAGAAATGTTTTAAGAGGGTTAGATACAGGTGGGTAAGATGATCATTGACATTTTATTAGATTCTAAGCATCTCTGATTTGATGATAATCTGTTTATACTGATATTTTCAATATTTTTATATAAGTGCCTCATCTAAAAGAGAAATTAATAAGTCCATGGTACCATTGCTTGGATGTTAAAATAAAGAAATAGCCTTTCAATAGCCTAAAGAAATACTTTTCAGATTTATTTTAAAACTATAAAGACCTGGAATGAATCCAGACTATACTGTAGATACTGGCTGACATTTTCTTAGAACTGCAAACTTTTATGAGACTTTTTTCAATGGGTGCTCACAAAGTTCTTGCTCTGGCTTTTAAGAAAAGATACTAAATTTCTTTAAAGACTAAATGAAGAAGGCATCTTTCAAGGCTTGAAAATTTTTGTGCTAGCATTTCTGTTATGGCACTGAGACTTTTTTTTTTTTTTTTTTTTGGTAAAGACCATTATGTTAGAGGAAGTCATGGGGCAGCAATTGTGGGGAAAAAAAGACCTATACTCAGAAACTGTGTAGTTGTCTCTACTTTTTATGTTAAATAATATCCATGAAAACAAGCTAAAAAGCAAAGGATAAGGAATTATTTGCAATCTAGGCCAATGATCAATATCATTTGGAAAGTTCTTGTGTCACCTGGTGACAATCTTCAACAATAATAAAAAGAGCATTCATGAAGCTTTTATTTTATTTTAAGGCTTTTAAGGAAATCCCAAATGCTCCTGCATGTAAGTTACTAAAGTCCTTACAAAAAGTGGCAATAGAAATGCTCTGGTATTTTGCAAAGATATCTAGTAAGATGTAAAGGATAATTAAAGTGATACAGCTGGGAGGCACACATTAAAGATGGCAGGGGAGGAAAAAAAAAAGACTTGCCAGCATGAGAAGAAACAAACAGAAAAAAGAAAAATCAAAAAGAAATCAAGTTCACAGCCCCTGACAGAGGATTAATTCATCATGTTGAAGTAAAGCATGGGTGTGAAAAATGAATCATAGAGATATAAATTATTCATGGTTAAAGAGGTTTCAGTCATTAAGATATTTACGTCAACAGTGAAGCACTACACACTATGGTGATTTATAGGCTACTATAATTATGTAAGACATACTGATGACTGTTTGCATCAAAAACACTCTAGTTTTTTTCATTTTGTTAATCAATTTTCCATCTGAACAGTGCATTTTAATCAGAGAACAAGGTTTGATTACACCTCACCTAAGGCAATGCAAAGATTTTTTTTTTTTTGCAAGTTAATGCTAATATAGCCTAGCTAACATATCCTTTACACAAACAGTATGAGGAACAGGGTTCTTGTCAGATTATTCATTAGCAAAAAAGGCCTATTATTCTCAACTTAGTGCTCAAACAGTGATACTAAACCATTTCATCAACTTTCCCACAGACTAAACAATAACATAATATTTTTGAAGGATTGAGAAGCCAACTGTTGCTTGTCTAGGGATATTTCTGGGGAAGTGGCCAAGTACATAAATAACCAGCACTATGTAAATGTGAATTATTCATATAAAACTACTACAGGCCTATTGTAATGTCTAATCAAGGTCAGAAGTGAGAGGGGTCCTTGAAGGCTAGGAGCATGTGAGCTTTAGACAGTTTTCTAAGATGGGCTGGCTTTGAGTTAGGGGCTCAGGAATTATTTATCATTAAAGGGAAGGCTAGATAAAGTTCAGTCAGTCAATTAGTCAGCAAGCATTTAACAAGCATTTATTATTTGCAGGCACTGTGCTATGTGCTAGGCAGACAAAAAAAAGGAGCAAAAATCAGTTTCTGCCTTCAAGAGGCATGCATCTAATGAAAGGGACAAAATTCAATAACTAGATGTGAACTAGATATGATTAACTAGATATGAAGAGTAGACAGAAATGTAAAGATCTCTATTGCTTTGTTGATTACAAAATGCTGCTTTTTTCAGTCACAGGAACTCAAAAAACACAACTGACTAAATCCAAAAATAGATGTGTTTTGCCTCAGTAGGTGGAATGTCCCCATAAAGAAAACACAGATTTTTAAAATATCATTTCATGATTAGTTATCCACACATGTATACACATATATTTAACATAAAGCCATATATATTCAGAACCCATATATAAAACCATAAATTCAAGTTGATTATCCTTCACCATGAAGCCTTCCTTGACATGAAACTTCCCTCTCTCTCCCCACAAAAAGAACCAAAAAACCCTCCTTCATGATAGTATTTTGTTAGCTCTTATTATATATTTATATATGATATAATATTAAATTCCATGAGAATAAAAAATGCAGCTAAGCTAAATTTTATATTTTTCCCAGTGCCTAGTACAGTGTCTCTGCACGTCATTAAACTGAAAGAAGTAAGAAATGTGAAATAATTGAAGAAGCAACTAGTTCACTTATTATTATTTAATGAAAAGGGAAACTAAAGTCCCAAAGATACAACTCAGGCAGCTCAGACCTTAAGGAGGGAACTGCTGGGATCCTAAATTCTGTAACTACAATTCATAGTCTATCATACTAGACTTTAGAGCAAAATTAATTAAAATTACATCTTTTAACTTTCACTTTTCCATTGTACTTATTATAACTTTTCTCTACACATTTGCACACTAATATTACAGTTCAAGATATGTTAATAGAGGAAAAAGAAATGGTATAGAAGAGGGAAAAAGATGAGAAAATAGTCAGATTGGACCTGTCATACATAAAGAAAATCTAAGCTGTAGATAATATAATTGTGAGAGTGTTGAGGAAACAACATGCAAGGATTATGAAGGAGAGGAAGAAAATAAAATGGGGAAAATCTTGGGCCTTATGAATAATGAAAAAAGTAACTTAGAAAACATTGTGTGCAAACTGAGTGCATCTTTCATAAGGTTATTAGCAGGAAGCAAGGAAGGAAACAAACTTTTTATTAATCACCTACTATATGCCAAGCACTATGATAAGCATTTTACAAATATCTTGGGCAAGTCATTTAACCTTTCTACCATAGCTTCCTTTTACAAGAAATCTAGAATTCTTCCTTCCATCCCCAAAACCTCTTCTGCCTATCAGAATAACAGTTGACTACAGAGAAAGCATTATTTTCCCCAGACTATATTCTCTCAGCCCCATAAACTATTTATGAAATCTCATGACTTATTCTTCTGATTGCCTGTTATTTAAAAATGCTTTAATTCTATTATTATCATTGAGCTATGGAAGCTCAATCTAATAGTTGATCAGAATATACCTAAGGAGTTTTACAGTGTAGAGGATTTACAAATTGAAGGACACTACTAATTAGAAACATATTCTCAAAAGCTAAGCCACTATCTACAAAGTTATAGTGAAGATGTTGGCTTTCACTGCTAGTTTCTTCACCTAGAAGCTCCCTGTATCATGTCTATTTCCTATCCCTATCCTCAAGAATTCCAATGGATCTATGATCTTATTAATTCAGGAAGTCCTAAATTAGGCAATTAACTATAGCAATCTAGTGTTTGATAAATCCAAAGACCCCAGCTTTTGGTATAAGAACTCACTATTTGACAAAAACTGCTGGGAAAATTGGAAACTATTATGGAAGAAATTAGGGCTTGATCCACACCTAATGCCACATACCAAGATAAGATCTAAATGGTTTCACGATTTAGACATAAAGAATGATATTATAAGAAATTAGAGGAACAAAGGATCATTTACCTCTCAGACCTGTGGAGAAGGAAGGAATTTCTGTCCAAAGAAGAACTGGAACTCTTAATTGAACAGCAGATAGATAATTTTGATTATATTAAGTTAAAAAGGCTTTGTACAAACAAAACTAATGCAGATAAGATTAGGAGGGAAGCAATAAATTGGGAAATCATCTTTACATTTAAGGGTTCTGATAAAGGCCTCATTTCTATAATATATAGAGAACTGACTCAAATTTATAAGAATTCAAGCCACTCTCCAATAGATAAATGGTCAAGGGATATGAACAGACAATTTTCAGATGATGAAATGAAAACTATTTCTAGTCATATGAAAAGGTGCTCCAAATCACTATTGATCAGAGAAATGCAAATTAAGACAACTCTGAGGTACCACTACACACCTGTCAGATTGGCTAAAATGACAGGAAAAGATAATGATGAATGTTGGTGGGGATGTGGGAAAATTGGGACACTGATACATTGTTGGTGGAAACGTGAATGGATCCAACCATTCTGGAGAGCAATTTGAAACTATGCTCAAAAAGTTATCAAACTGTACATACCCTTTGACCCAGCAGTGTTTCTATTGGGCCAATATCCCAAAGAGATCTTAGAGGAGGGAAAGAGCCCCACATGTGCAAAAAATGTTTGTGGCAGCCCTTTTTTTAGTGGCTAGAAAATGTAAACTGAGTGGATGCCCATCAATTGGGGAATGGCTGAATAAATTATGATATATGAATGTTATGGAATATTATTGTTCTGTAAGAAACAACCAGCAGGATGATTTCAGAGAGGCCTGGAGAGACCTATATGAACTGATGCTGAGTGAAATGAGCAGAACCAGGGAATCATTGTACACAGCAACAATAAGACTATATGCTGATCTATTCTGAAGGACATGGTTCTCTTCAACAATGAGATGTTTCAAACCAGTTCCAGCTGTTCAGTGATGAAGAAAGCCATATACACCCAGGGAGAGGCCTGTGGAAACTGAGTGTGGACCACAACATAGCATTTTCATGCTCTCTATTGATGTTTGCTTGCATTATGTTTTCTTTCTCAGGTTTTTTTTTTTTCTTGTAGATATGATTTTTCTTTTTTTTTAATTAAAACTTTTTATTTGCAAAACATATGTATGGGTAATTCTTCAACATTAACCCTTACAAAGCTTTCTGTTACAAATTTCCCCCCCTACTCCCCACCCCTCCACTAGATGGCAGGATATCCACTACATGTTAATTATGTAAAAATACTTGACAAATCGAATATATGTATACATATTTCCACACATCATTTTTGTGCAAGAAAAATCATATCTACAAAAAAGAAAAATCAGAGAAAGGAAACATAATGCAAGCAAACATCAATAGAGAGCACGAAAATGTTATGTTGTGGTCCACATTTCACATCCCTCTCTCTGGGTGTATATGGCTTTCTTCACTGAACAATTGGAACAATTTTGAAACATTTCATTGTTGAATAGAGCCATGTCCATCAGAATTGATCATCATATAGTATTTTTGTTGCCGTGTATAATGATCTCTTGGTTCTGCTGATTTCACTCAGCATCAGTTCATGCAGGTCTCTCCAGGCCTCTCTGAAATCATCCTGCTGATCGTTTCTTACAGAACAATAATATTCCATAACATTCATATATCATAATTTATTCAGCCATTCTCCAATTGATGGGCATCCATTCAGCTTCCAGTTTCTAGCCACTACAAAGAGGGCTGCCACAAACAGTCTTGCGCATGTGGGTCCCTTTCCTTCCTTTATGATTTCTTTGGGATATAAGCCCAATAGAAACATTGCTGGGTCAAAGGGTATGCACAGTTTGATAGTTTTTTGAGCATAGTTTCAAATTGCTCTCCAGAATTGCTGGATCCGTTCACAATTCCACCAACAATGTATCAGTGTCCCAGTTTTCCCACATCCCCTCCAACATTCATCATTATCTTTTCCTGTCATTTTAGCCAATCTTACAGGTGTGTAGTGGTACCTCAGAGTTGCCTTAATTTGCATTTCTCTGATCAATAGTGACTTGGAGCACCTTTTCATATGACTACAAATAGTTTTAATTTCATCATCTGAAAATTGAGATACAACTTTTCTTGTACAGCAAGATAACTGTATAAAACTATAAAAAAATCAGGAAGTCCTTTTAGAAATCAAATTACAACTAATCCATACCTATCATCCTTTGTGACTCTTGTCCATGTTCTCTCAAAAGTTCACCTCATCGGGGACAGCTAGGTGGTGCAGTGGATAGAGCACCAGCCCTGAAGTCAGGAAGACCTGAGTTCAAATGTGACCTCAAACCCTTATCACTTCCTAGCTGTGTTACCCTGGGTAAGTCACTTAACCCAATTGCCTCAGGGGAAAAAAGTTTACCCCATCATCCTGAAAGCTTTTCTCACTTTCACTCAACATTACAAATGTACCAAAGGAGGATATTCTCTCTTTGGTTCTCTACTTCTGGAATCTTGCTCTCACAATGTATCAACCTATCTTCTTTTTCCTAACATACAATTCCTTGATAATGGCTTTTATTTTTGTCCCTTCCTTATTGGTTAAATGATACAGAATTGCTTACACCCACAATTTACCTCTCCATTGCATTTTGTATAATATACATCTTTAGCCTTTCAGAGACAATGGTGTTCCAGATCCCACTGCCATATAAAAAAAACTTGTCAAATAATTAGTATTGAATTGAAAATCTTTTGCTTTTATGGAAATTTGGGATCAATAAAAAGAGCTTTTCAATGTCCTCAAAACAATCCAGTCCTCAATTTTCCTTCTGTTCAACTTCACAAAAAGAAATGAAATCAGGATGGGAATGGAGTGGCTAGGAGAACAATGGGCATCAAATTTATAGCAATTTTAGATTGCTTTGTTTATTTATATTAACTCTCATATGGATAGGTAAAATTGAAGGCCATTTTATATTTTAGTTTCTTTCAAGGGTTGTCCAAGTTAAAAAAAAAGTCACCACATGACCAGGCAAAATGATGATAAGTATCTCTATATTTGGAGCAGCTAAGTAGTGCAAGGGATAGAGTGCCAGGCCTGAAATATGAAAGACTCATTTTCCTGAATTTGCCTGGCCTTCAAAACTTACTAGCTGTGTGAGCCTGAGTAAGTCACACAACTCTATTGCCCTTAGCTTCCCATCTGTAAAATAAGCTGAAGAAGGAAAAGGCAAAATACTGTAGTATCCCTGCCAAGAAAACCCCAAATGGGGCCATGAACAGTTGGACATGACTGAAGGACAGAACATCTCCACATTTAGGTTGGTCAGACTTGTCCTTCAGATCTGGAAAACCTCAAGGTTTACCATCCCATGACAGAAATCAAGAACCCATTCCAGTAGGACTTTGTGTCTCTCTTTTATATAGTGATTAGGACAGAATAGAAGGAAAGGGAGAGAAGGTGAGAAGAATTCCATGATTAAAATTTTAATGTGATTCTCAGCACTCTAAAGATGAAATCCTTATTCAATTAGCAATAAGTGGGCATATTGCTGCTGGAAATGATGAATTATACCTGAATTATAATTTTATATAATTGATAGAGTTGATATAATTCAACCTTCTTCTTGCTATAAACAAAACCAGAAGAAAGAATGAATTTGCTACTAAATGGAAAGGTGGCTCACAAGTACTCCTTGCAGAAGTAAAGAGAGAAGCTGGCAGAGTGAATTTTATAATGTGTTCCAAAGCAACAAGAAATATTATTTAGTAGGAAAGTTGGTTATTGCATATTGCAGAATTCAAGGTAAGTATTTACAAAAAGAACTCCATTAAAATAAATTCATCAATGTAAATTGCTATGACAATTAGTAGCATAGTGGATAGAGCACAGGGACTAGAGTCAGGAAGACCTGAATTCAAATCTGAACGCATACACTTACTAGTTATGTGATCCTGTGTGAAATCTCCACTTGCTTCAATTTTCTCAACTGTAAAATGGGGATAATAGCATCTACTTTGCAAGTTTACTATGAAGATCAAATGAGATTTCATAAAAAGCACTGAGCTTGGGGTCTTGCACATCCTAGGTTTTGTATAAATGCTTATTCCCTACTCCTTCCCTATCTCCTTAAGGATGGGAATGGAGAAATTTTTAAAGAACTTGACAAATTAACTAATTATACATACACATTACTATTAAATGAATTTAATGTAAAGGTGATGACAGGGAAACATAGTTGGGAAATTATGGTTTGGGAAGAAATAATAAGACATGCCAAAGTCTTGCAGACTATATAGAAGTTTTGAACCTTTATATCATAAATACTTTCTTTTAGAAAGTTTTTGGTGTCTGCTGAATATAGTGCATATCAAATAACACTATAAAAATGAAGTGGTTTATATCTTAACAGGCAGGAAAAGATTTATTATAGATATAGGAGTTATCCCTGATGAGCTATATATTGTTAGAGCACTGATTTTCAGGCTAAGATTAGAATTAATAAAAAATGAAGAAAGAATAAAAGAGAGAAGACTAGATTGTACAACTCCATTCTGAACTATTTAAATAAATAAATGACCATCAAAAATGGGAAATGCATAACAGAAACAATAAAGACACTGATTATAATATTTTTACTGAAGTTTAGCCGACCTAGATTAATTATCAACAGTAAGGAGAGCAAAAAAATTCTCAAAGCTGGCTTATTGGACAGAGAAGGTTGGCTGCCAATGGCAAAAATAGATTAGAAAATAAATTTACTTGTAAAATAGTATGGGTACTTAGTAAAATATTATTATTGATCAGTTACATGGCATAGTGGATAGAGCACCTGAATGTTAGTCAGGGAGACTTATTTTCCTGAGTACAAATCTGGTCTGAGACTTACTAATTGTGTGACCTTAAGCAAATCGTTTGACCCTATAAAATAAGCTCATCTATAAAATGAGCTGGGGTAGGAAATAGCAAACCACTTCAGTATCTTTGTCAAGGAAAGACCAACTGGAGTCATGAAGAGTCTCACACAACTGAAATGGCTCCACAGAACAACAGCAACAATGACAACAAAGTATTTTGAAGAAGGATGATGGTAGTTTAATCTTAAAAATCACAGAGATACAATACAGGATAAAATCAGTTTAAAAAAAAAAAAAACTTGACAAAACTCCAACTAAGTTAAATAAAACACAGGGCATTTAAGCTCAGAAGAAAGAATAGAAAAGAATTTTAAAATGATTATAACAAACTTATCTTCAAGTACAATGGAACCCACCAGATTTGGACCCTAAGAGAACAGTCACTAGTGTGGTTATTGTGAAGGAAGAAATGACATTAAAGAAAATAAAAACAGGAAAAACACTGGATTGAAAGAAATATTCAAAGAACAATCTATGCTAGAAGGAATGTAGCTCTAAGATCATTGAAAGATCAATTTGCAAGGCAGGCAAAGAAGGGAAGATGCTAAAAATGTGGAACAAATTGGATCTTATTATTATTCTCCACCTCAAAAAATAAAAGTAACTGAACATCAATAACTACCAATATGCATGTTTATTTTCCCATCTATTTTTATGAGAATCATTGGTATTTAAATTTAGAGCATCCTTGATTATTAAGGAAACAAGCTTTTGCAAATGATAGTCACTGGACCCAGAGGGCTCTGGAGGGGAAAGTGAGGCTGGTGGCCTTGTACAGCTCTCCCTTACTTAAATTCAATTCATGTCATGGCTTCACTTCCCGTATGTCCTGTTTTTCTTTAAGAATGAAGGGCAAGTTGGAGGGGTTGTGGGAGGGCTGGGACACTGATGCATTGTTGGTGGAGCTGTGAACGGATACAGCCATTCTGGAGAACAATTTGGAGCTATGCTCAAAAAGTTATCAAACTGTGCATACCCTTTGACCCAGCAGCATTTCTATTGGGCTTATATCCCAAAGAAATCATAAAGAAAGGAAAAGACCCCACATGTGCAAGAATGTTTGTGGCAGCCCTTTTTGTAGTGGCTAGAAACTGGAAATTGAATAGATGCCCTTCAATTGGAGAATGGCTGAATAAATTATGGTATATGAA
>JAJPUD010001030.1:148681-159122 GCA_023553655.1 Myrmecobius fasciatus | reverse complement strand
TATCTTTTTTAGCTCCTTTTGTAGCTGGCCAATTGAATTTCTGGATTCAATGCATTCTTTTTCCATTTTGCCAGTTTTATTTTTCAGTGAATTGTTGTCTTTTTCCAATTCACCAATTTTGTTTTTCAGTGAATTGTTGTCTTTTTCCAATTCACCAATTTTGTTTTTCAGTTCACCATTTTTATTTTCCAGTGAATTGGTGATTTTTTCCAATTCACCAATTTTGTTTTTCAGTGAACTGTTTTCTTTTTCCAATTCACCAGTCCTATTTTCCAGTTTTTGATATTTCTGTTGCCCTGATCTCAATTTATTTCCCCATTCTTCTTCTAGCTCTCTTTTGAGATTTTTAATGCAATCATCCAGGTAAGCCTTCTGAAAGGGAGACCAACTTAAGTCTGCCTTTGTGGCTTCATCTGGGATTGTTTTCATAATGTCAGGATCTGGGGACTGTTCTATTTTTTCTCCGTAAAAGCTTTCTATGGTGAGAGCTCTCTTCTGCTTCTTGCTCATGATTTAAAGTTGGGATATTGGTCAAAAGCCGAGAAAACTGCAACAATTTGTATTTGCCCTGGGGCAGTTTGCCGAGTTGACTTCCGGTCTGAGGCTGGTCGGGCTAGATTTGCACCAGGACCACGTTTTCAGCTTTTCTCAATCCACCCCCTTCCAAAGGCAGATCTGCCAAAGCACCTGCCCGCAAGCAGAGCAAAGTGGCCCAGGCGTCTCCCAGGGGCTTCCTGGGTGCCCAAAATCCGCCCCTCTATTGCAGCCCTGACTTCCGCCCCGGCTGGAGTCCGATCGCGACCGGAGGCCGATTTCCCCTGAGGCTAACCTTCTCCGGAGTTCTTTCAAGGTAGATCTTTTATAGAAGTGCGTTGTAGTCCAAATGCTTGGTGAGGACCTCACTCAGGAACCAGTTTTAAGGCTTACTTTCTGGATTTGAGGGAATTGTCGGAGGGAGTTCACAGAGAAAGCTGTCCGCAGTTCGCCATCTTGGCTCCGCCCCCCAAACAGGTTTTCTTGAAATAAAAGTTATTGCTTTATATTTTGAATCCTACCTAATATTCTGCCTTGCACATAGCAATTTTTTTTCTTTTTCTATTTTGTATTTAAGTTTTAAATAAATAAAATTTAAAGTTAAAAAACTCCAGAATTATAGGGTTATTATAAATCATGGGCTATTACTAACTGCACAATGACAGCCTTGCAAGTCATTCTATGAAGAGTAGGGCTTCAGTCTGTTTATTGGTTTTGAAATAAAGAGCTGAAAAGAGGCCCTTAACTGCAGAGAAACGTAATCCCTGCTTATTAAATACATAGTTCAGCAATGCTCCATGAAAAATGTCTCCCTTCTGACCTAAAGTCAAGAAACCTTGTATGCTCAGCCACTCTAAGAGCAAAAGTAATTCTGAAGCCAGTTCATAAATGTACATGACCTTATGGAACTTAATATGCAAAGAGGATTTTCTTTAGCAGTTTAGTCAATGGTTTCTAGTTTTTCTAAAATATATTTAGATAAAAGAACTAACCTTCCTCCACCTCTTTCTCTCTCTCTTCATCCAATTTAATTTTGAATATACCCATGCAAATTTGAAAAATTAGGGAACTTTTAATAACAGTATATTAATTTATCAGAAGTTTTTCATATGCCAAAATGGAGAAAAGAGTGGGCAATGATATTGCAATGGAAACTTGGCTGCATGCCTAGAAACAAGGATAAAAGATACAATAGAGACACTGGGAAATAATCTTTGGGGAGTTGGTAAGCATCAAAGGACCATAGGGTTTAAGAATTTATTAAGATGCTGAGATAGAAGACAAAGGAGCAATATTCTGACATAATACCTAAACCATTGCCAGAGTTGTCATGAAATCACTTACATCCCTTTTAAATAAAACTTGTTTTACTGTTGTTTAAAAATGTCTTGTTTTGTTTGGGATAAAAATAACAACAGCAATAAATTCCCAAGAGTCTCAAAGAAAGTCTTTGAATCCACAGACTCATGGACAGTTTTTAAGTCAACCAACTATCAAGCACAATTTCCACTAGCATCAGCACAATCTAGTGGAATGGGTATATTGGATTAGCATTTCTAATATTGGTTTATCATTTCCTTAGCAGTGAGAGACCATAAGCCTCTCACAGCATTCACAGTCCTCCTTTGAGCAATTCAGATAATTAATTCCTTACCTACTATTTCAGAGGGCTGGAGAAAGGATCGAATAAAATCACATATATGAAAATTACTCTGACAATTGGAAAGTCCTATAAAATGGAAGTTGGCATTATTATACTCCTTTGACCCAAGATAAACAAAAGAGGTCAAAGTTAATTCCTAGATCCTTTCATATTTTGCCCTAGTGTATATTTTATGAGGCACACTTCTGATACTTTTAAGGAAAATTATACCATTCTTGGTTGTTGGTGCAGTGGACAGAGCGTTGGGCTTGAAGTCAAGAAGACTCATCTTCCTGAGTTCAAATCTTGTCTCAGATACTAACTGAGCAGGTCACTTAACCCTGTTTGCCTCAGTTTCCTCATCTGTAAAATAAGCTAGAGAAGGAAATAGCAGGCCATTCTAGTATCTCTGCCAAGAAAACCCCAAATGGGGTCACAGAGTTGAAGGTGACTGAAAAACAATTCAACAACAACATATAATTTTTAACCCAAACCTGTGTTCTTGCCATTCAGTTTATTTCCTTCTAAAACTGTTTAACTATTTTGCATATTTTGCATAAGCTCTTTGAAAAAAAGGACCATACTATGTATTTTTTTTTTTTTGCATAAGCATCCTACAAGATCCTTTGCATCTATATGGGTTAGGCACATGTTAATTATGTGCAAAAAGGGGAAAAATCATTTAGAGTCCTTTATCACACTACTGAGGTACAGACTGAAAATGCAAACACCTATATTTGAATCCTAGTTCTGTTTTTAACTACTCATGTGACTTTAAACAAATCACTTCATTTCTCTGAGTCTCAGTTTCCCCACTTTTTAAAATAAAGTAGTTGGACTAAATGAACTTTAGCTCAAAATTCATCTTTCTCTATGTGTTAACTGATCAGATTAACTCCAGCTCTAATATACATGATTTGGTCTCATGGTAGCCTACAAGCAATACAGAGAAAACACCCCAGAGGCTCAGAAATGAATACTGACCTTTTGTAGTCCTTCAGAGCATGTGCTAGACCATGTCCCCAGGATGTAAAAGAAATCAATGTAAGCTTGAAAAGAAGTGAGAAGTAAATGGTAACTCAATGGAGAGGGATGTTGTCAGTGTCAAGATGAACCCGAGAGGAAAAATATCAAATTACTGAGACACACCTGGAAAAGTTGTTCCTATTTCCCTATTCCTATAAAGATTTCTTCACAATCTCCCTAAGAGTCTTCATTTGCTATTTGAAAGACACAAGTTTCAGAAAAAGCTTTTCTATCACTATGATTAATACTGTAATAATAGTTAAGGTGGTCCAAGCAGGTTGATGGGATCTTCTTTTGAAGAGATTAAAAATAGCTTAAATAGATTTAAAAACTATTGTCCCCTGTCAGGGATGTTTTCAAAAGGGCCCTGATGTCAGATCAAATGAATGTATAGGTAGGAGTGAATATATGGTATATAAATAAACAGACAGTAATAATGGGGGGGGGGGAGTACTGTCCAAAGATTCTTGGACTTCATGATTCCCTAGCAATGGGCTCCAGAGGAGAAAGTGAGGCTGTTGACTTTGCACAGCCCTTCCTCCCTCACATCCAATTCACTTGCATATCATGGCATCACCTCCCTGATTGGGAGAAGATTGAAGGTCATAAAGGTAGTCTCTAGACCATAATGGTGAAAAAGCCATGCTCCTCCCCACTCCTCCTGGGAAGATATTGACATTTTTTTTCCACTTTATAGTATTTTCTTTTTTTTGCAATTACATGAAAGGGAAAAATTTGGAACTCAAAATCTTACAAAAATAAATTTTGAAAACTAAAATTTTGAGTTCCAAACTTTTCTCTCTTCCCCATTTCCCTTCCCCCTCCCCATGACAACAAGCAATCTGATATAGGTTATACATGTGACAATTCATGTTACACATTTTTTCATATTGTTCATGTTGCAAAAGAAGAATCAGAACAAAAGGGAAAAACCATGAGAAATTAAAAAAAAAGTAAAAATAGTATGCTTCAATCTGCATTTGGATTCCATAGTTCTTTCTCTGGATATAGATGGCATTCTCCATCATAAGTATTTTGATATTATTTTGGATCACTGTATTGTTGAGAAGAGCTAAATCCTAGTTGATCATCACATGATGTTGTTGTCATTGTGTACCTTGTTGGCATTTCTAAGGCAAAGCTTGAGATATCCTATTCTGGTTACAGTTCTGACCTAGAATCAGAAGTCCTAATTTGTCAAGCCATTTAAATTCTTTTTTTTCCCCTGAGGCAATTGGAGTTTAGTGACTTGCCCAGGGTCACACAGCTAGGAAGTGTTAAGTGCCTGAGATCACATTTGAACTCAAGACCTCCTAACTTTAGGGCTGATAATTTACCCACTGGACCATCTACCTTCCCTAAGTCATTTAAATTCTTACAATCTCATTTTTTTTCACCTGTAAATGAGGATAATAACTTGTGCCTTGCCCACTTAAAGACTTCTTGTTGGTGAGATAATCCATCTGAAACTGTAAACAGGATTCTGTCCTATGGGGTTAGATGAATTTACAATAAAATTATTAGGAGACAATTTGGCTGATTTTGAGATAGCAACAAATCTTTTGATAGAGATTGGTAAGAATGGATCTTTTAACCAAGAGAGGAGCACAAATTGGTAAATGGATAAAGATTAAGGTCTCTGGGTTTTCTCTTTAATGACCAAAACCACTCTGAGCTTGATAGTTTATGATATTTATTGAGAGACAATATAATGTTGTAATAGAAAGCTGAGAATCAGGAACATTTATATTCGAATGCTTCCTTTAACATTTGCTAGCTATGTAAGCTTGGGTAAGTCACAGCCTCTTTGTATATAATAGGACTTATTTACTAATTCATGTATGGGCTGCAATCTGCATTAGTAAAAGGAATGCTCATGCTGGGAAGTAGATATTATCACTCCCATTTTATAAATGAAGGAACCAAGCAAAAGAGGTTAAATCTATTGTCCAGGATTACAGAGGTAGTAACAGAATTTGAATTTGAATTCAGGTCTCTGACTCCCACAGTAACTGTTTAGTAGACACTATAAGTTCCTATTTTCTAGGATGAACAGAAGCTTCATCTCAGAATTCTGCTATTTTTACATTTTCTTAATTTGACATCATACTACTCTAAGCTATCTTTGACATTTAGAATTGAATTTCAATAATTAAATTTCATGCTTTGAGTGGGTGTTTCAATCACTGAGATGTTAAATTACCATTTGATTATAACTGAAATGTTATAGTACTCTTTCCTACATGTACATTTTAATAGTTTGATCTACCTAGTTTGATTCTTTTTTTCATTTTAAACATTAAGTTGTTTATATAGTAGTGTAAAAACTTCACCAAGTGGTATTCTCACAATAATTGCAGGTTAAGCAATTCAAATATTCTTATATTACAGAAGAGTAAATTGAGGCCCTAAGAGAGAAATTGGTTTCCTAATGGTCATATAGGTGATGTCTGAGACAGAATGTGAACTCTAAACCTAAAATTCCATGATATCACACAATGCTTCTCTTGTCTTTCCTTGTAGTGGTATGGGGATATGTACTTATGTGTGCATGCAGAAGAATAGATGAATGAACCTTCGGATTTAAATTTTTTTTTCCAATATATTTCCTTTGTACATTTAAACATACTTTTCAAGTTTCCGAAAAGTTAAGAAATCCATTTTTCCATGTATCTACATAGCTCTACTTAAAATAAAATGATTTCAACTCTGGCTGAATAATAATGCTTGAGTTTCTTTGTTGTAATATTCAAAACACTCCACGATTTTCACAGTCTTGTGAGGAGCAAAGAGTAGATATCATTCTTCTTATTTTATAGATGGAAGGACCTATTACTCTGAGATTAATTAACCAATATCATAGCAAGAGGCTAGAATCTGGACATTTTAATGCCTATTTCAATATTCTCCCCTCAGAAGACTGTGAATATGCTAAACTCATTTTCAACTAAAAAGACACTGGATAATTCTTAGATTAGTATTAAATCTGCATTTCTGAAAGCTACAAAAATAAATGTTTCTTTATTTAACACAGCAAATATGATATCAATAAGTTTTTATTGAAGGTAGTTCAATAAAAATAAAAATTATCCTATTTAGATTTAGTGTGTTTGGGTTTGGCATTTCCAAATAAGAAATGCGAGAACCATGAACCAATTGATAAATGATCAAAAAACATGATCTTTGCCCAAAAGGCTATAAATTCATACTACTTGGCATGAATACCAAAAAAATTTCAGAAAAAAAAAAGGAAAATGACTTATATGTTCATAGCAACTCTCTTCTCAGAGCAAAAAAAAAAAAAAGAAAGAAATTGAAGGGATGCCCATCAATTGGGGAATGGCTCAATAAACTGTGGTGTGTGCTTATAATGGAATATTACTGTTGTATGGAAACTGATGAGCAAGATACTCTCAAGGAAAAAAAAAACTGAAAAGTCCTCCATGAACTCAAGCAAAGTGAAATGTACTCTATACAAAGTAATAGTAACGTTCTGGGGTTACCAGCATGAATGACTTTGCTATTGTCACTAGTACAATCATCCACGACCACTCTGAAGGACCTAATGAAAAATCCTATCCACACCCAGAGAAAGAACTGATTGCATCTGAATAAATATTGAAGTATTTCTCTCTTTCTCTCTCTAAATTTATTTTTTCTTGAGGGCTTTTATTTCCATTACGGTGAGAGAGCTCTCTATTTTTTTTTTTTTTTTTTTTTTAAAAAATTGACTTTTATGGAAATGTTTTGCATAACTTCACAAGTGGTTTCTTAATTGTGTATGGGGATAAAGGAGATAATCTAGAATTCTAAAATTCTAAAAACAAATGTAAAAAAAAAACTGTTTTAAATGTAAATGGAGAAAAACATTAAATAAATAAATAATGCAAATAAGAAATGTGATTTATTTGTTGGGGTAAGGGGAAACACCTTGGATGCCAAAGGAAAATGCCCCTAGAAGCATCAGACAAAATCTTCTGTTTACCAGGCTTAGAAAAAGGAAGCAGTGAGGCAGTGAGGGAGATGACATCACCCTCACTGCAAATCCTATTCCCCAATGAAGACAGCCATGGTATGTGTGTGTGTATGTGTTGGAAAGAGAAGGTATTGCCTGTCTTCCATGGATAGGCAATAGAATAAGTTACAGAGAGTAGAGAGAATGGATAATACGAGGATGGTTAAGAAGCTTGAATTCATGTCATATAAGGAATGGTTAAATGATTTGGGGCATATTTAGCCTGGAGAATGCAAGGCTCAGGGAGAACATGAAAGTTGTGTTCAAGATTTCTGAAGAGCTGTCAAAAGAAGGAGGGGCTAGACATATATTTTGTTTGGCCCCAAAGGGCAAACTAGAAATAATGGCTTAGAAATTGCAAATAATCATATTTAAGCTTGGTGTCAGGAAAAAAAAATTCTAACAGCTAAAGCTGTCAAAAAGTGGAATAGCTCTAGGTACCCCAATAAAGTTTAGATGACCACTTGGTTATGCCAAAGATTTGTTTCATGTATATGTTGTACTGGGTAGCTAAGTAGTATAGTGGATAGAGTGCCAGGCTTGGAGTTAGGAGTTCAGACACACACACACATACACACACACACACAGGCAAACATTTAACTTCCCCTTGCTTCAGTTTCCTGATCTGCAAAATGAGCTTGAAAAGTAAATGACAGACTACTCTAGTGTCTTTGCCAAGAAAACCCCAAATGTGTTCACTAAAAATTGGAGGTGACTGAAAGGACTAAATAACAACAACAAATGTTGGACTAAATGGCTGCTGAGGTCTCAAATGACTACGTCTCAAAGGCTCTGACCCTAATTAACAACTTCTGAGATTATCAATTCTGCCATCACTGCTACTACTACCATTATTGCCTACTTGCTGCCCCTAACCCTCAAATTGGGACTGAACCATTAAGATAATATGTCTGTCTTGATTTCTAGTAGGCTTTCTTAGGCATCTTACTAAAGGACAAGGAAAAAAAGGAAAATGTCCCAGATACTGTGCAAATCTCATTTTATTCTTAACAACTCTGGGAGGCAGGAGCTATTGTTATTTCTACATTACAGTCCAGGAAACTAAGGCAGTCAGAGGTGAAGCACTTGCCCAGGTTCACATAGTGTTTTAGACTGAATTTAAATTGAGGCTTTCCTGGCTTCAGGCCCAGTGCTCTAGCTAAGCCATTTATCTTAATTTTGGCTCACATGAAAATTGCAGTCTGTGTCCTATTTCTCACATTACTCTGTTAATAACTGTTTTTCTCCCTCAAAGTGATTGAGTCCATATCCTAATGCTGGAAGAGAAGAAAGAGCTTTAGGAGAAGGAAGCAATTCTGCTTTTCCTGCTGTGTAAGGCCCTGGGAACCACCAAAAAAAAAGTCAATTCTAAAGAGTGGATGGACCCAAAGAAAGTGCTTCACTTCAGCCAGGATCTCTATAAGCCTAATAAAAAGCCTCCTGCATAATCTGCCTGTGTTTTTAGTGTTGAAACAGACAGTACTGATGTTCTAGGAAAAGAATCTCCCATGTATATCACCAAATTGATTATCTTGTCTGCTATTTTTTTATCCTCTTTGAAAAGACTTTGATTGTATTTTCTTATCAATAAGAAAACTGAATTTACAGGCAGATGGTTTCACTTAGTCAGAGCTACTGAGACTCTCCCCAAGATGAACACTAATGCACCGTAGATTAAATTTTCTTGTGAAGAAAGATTAAGGTAAAGATTTTCACACTTTTCCCTCACTTTAGGCTAAAATGAATGTTCTTGTTCCTCATTTAAAAAAAAAAAAAAGAATCAAATCTTCTCCATCAGTAAAAGGCACCTGTCATTTTGGTTCATTTCTAAAAAAAAAATGATATGGTTCTGGAACTAAGCCTTTGGCAGCTAAACACAGCTACTATTTTAAAACAATTCTTTATGACTAATTCAGGGTCTAGAAATTTTCAGCCCAACACACATTTAGCTTTTACTTCAGGCTTACATGTCTTTTCTAGAGATAAAGAACAAATTTGAGAGCGTAAAGGTGTTTCTTTTTTCAATTATACAATTTGTTGGCAGGGATTTTTCAATAAGACATTGAAAAAAATGAAGCTTTTGCTAAAAAAGGTAACTGTCCCTACTACAAATGCCACTATTTATCTCTACTCGATCTCTGCCTTTCAAGATTGCTCCTGGGAACTATAATACTTTAGTCACAATCTTGTTCATAAGCTCACAATGAATAGCACTGACTCTAAAGCGTGTCCAATTTCTAATCCAAATTTACCTTCTATTGAAACTCTACATCTAAGAACTGCCTTCCTGAGATAGCCTCTTTAAAATCTAAAACAGTAATAATTCATAATTTAAAACCCAAAGACCAGATTTATTTAATTGACAGTGGCAATTATTCTGAATATATATGGAATCTGAGGGTACAAAAAGGAGTTAGAGATTAATACAGGAATTGCCTTAATAATATTCTCAGCCATTTTTTTTCCCTCCAATGATGAGGAACTCATTACATCCCAAGGCAGTCTACATCATGGCTAGGCAGCTCCAGTTGACTTCCTTTCATTGAGGCACTATCTGCTTTCCTCAAACTCCCATCAAATCAAAGGAATTATACCATCTAAGAGTTCAAATGAGCCATACTGCTACCTAGATCAATTTATCTGTGAACAAGAATCTCTCCTACACAATACCTGACAAGGATCCCTCTAGTTTTTTACCTGAAAACTCTGTAATACAGAGAAACCAACTACTGTACCTCCTGAAGAAATCTATTCCCCTTTGAGATAGAACTAACTGTTGGCAAGATTTTACATCAAAAATTTTCTGAACCTACTACCCATTGCTGCTAATTCTACCATCTGAGGACAAACAGTAAATTTAATCTATTTTATGTGTGATACCTTTCAAATAGAGATTTTTTTATAACAAGTTTTCTTCTAAGTTTTCTTTTCTCTAGGATAAACATTCCCAATACCTTCAAATGATTTTACAATAGCTTGGTCTAGGATGCACTAACCACCGGGGCAAATGTGGATGTTTTCTAGCTTTTTAATATCATTTAAAAAATATTTTTTATCAGGTCTATATTATTTCCCTACCACTGCTTTCCCCTCTCTCACATGAGAAAATAAGAAAATACAAAATCCATTATATACATGTATAATCGAGCAAAACAAAGCATGCACTGGCTGTCCTGTCCTGCTATCCCCCTCTACCCCCCCCCCCAAAAGTTTCAGTTTTCCTC
>JAJPUD010001030.1:85320-144980 GCA_023553655.1 Myrmecobius fasciatus | reverse complement strand
TTGTTGGTAATATATAAAAATGCTTATGATTTATGTGGATTAATTTTGAATCCTGCCACTTTGCTAAAGTTGTGAATTGTTTCTAGTAGTTTTTTAGTTGAGTCTCTAGGATTCTCTAAGTATACCATCATGTCATCTGCAAAGAGTGATAATTTGGTTTCTTCATTACCTACTCTAATTCCTTTTATCTCTTTTTCTTCTCTTATTGCCAAAGCTAACATTTCTAATACAATATTAAATAGTAATGGTGACAGTGGGCAGCCTTGTTTCACTCCTGATCTTATTGGGAATGGTTTTAGTTTCTCTCCATTACATATGATGCTTGCTGATGGTTTTAAATAGATGCTACTGATCATTTTAAGGAAAAGCCCGTTTATTCCTATACTCTCTAGTGTTTTTAATAGGAAAGGGTGTTGGATTTTATCAAAGGTTTTTTCTGCATCTATTGAGATAATCATATGATTTTTGTTAGTTTGGTTATTAATATAATTAATTATGCTGATAGTTTTCCTAATATTGAATCAGCCCTGCATCCCTGGTATAAATCCTACTTGGTCATAGTGTACTGTCCTGGGGATGACTTTCTGTAATCTTTCATTGCTAATATCTTATTTAAAATTTTTGCATCAATATTCATTAGGGAAATTGGTCTATAGTTTTCTTTCTCTGTTTTCACCCTACCTGGTTTAGCTATCAGTACCATATCGGTCTCATAGAAGGATTCTGGCAGTATACCTTCTGTCCCTATTTTCTCAAATAGTTTGTGCAGTATTGGAATTAATTGTTCTTTGAATGTTTGGTAGAATTCACATGTAAATCCATCTGGCCCTGGAGATTTTTTCTTTGGGAGTTGGTTAATAGCTTGTTCTATTTCTTTTTCTGATATGGGGCTATTTAAATAATTTATATCCTCTTCGGTTAATCTGGGCAATCTATATTTTTGTAGATATTCCTCCATTTCATTTAAATTATCAAACTTACTGGCATAAAGTTGGGCAAAGTAACTCCTAATTATTGCTCTAATTTCCTCTTCATTGGAGGAAAATTCTCCCTTATCATTCTTAAGACTAACAATTTGATTTTCCTCTTTCCTTTTTCTTATCAAATTAACTAAAGGCTTATCTATTTTGTTAGTTTTTTCATAGAACCAACTCTTAGTTTTATTTATTAATTCAATAGTTTTCTTATTTTCAATTTTATTAATTTCTCCTTTTACTTTTAGAATTTCCAATTTGGTATTTAATTGAGGGTTTTTAATTTGTTCTTTTTCTAGTTTTTTTTTAATAATAAGCCCAATTCGTTGATCTTTTCTTTCTCTATTTTATGCAAGTAAGCATCTAGAGATATAAAATTGCCCCTTAAAAACGCTTTAGCCGTATCCCACAAATTTTGGTATGTTGTCTCCTTATTGTCATTCTCCTGGATGAAATTATTGATTGTGTCTATGATTTGCTCTTTCACCCATTCATTCTTCAGGATTAGATTATTTAATTTCCAATTAACTTTTGGTTTATTTTCTCCTGGCCTTATATTGCATGTGATTTTTATTGCATCACGATCTGAAAAGGATGCACTTACTATTTCTGCCTTTCTGCATTTGATTTTGAGGTTTTTATGCCCTAACACATGGTCAGTTTTTGTATAGGTTCCATGGACTGCTGAGAAAAAAGTAAACTCCCTACTGTCTCCATTCAACTTTCTTCATAGATCTATCATACCTAACTTTTCTAACAATTGGTTTATCTCCCTAGTTTCTTTCTTGTTTATTTTGTAGTTTGATTTATCTAATTCTGAGAGAGCAAGGTTGAGATCCCCCACTAGTATCGTTTGGCTGTCTATTTCTTCTTGCATCTCTCTTAATTTCTCCCCTAGGAATTTGTGTGCTATTGCACTTGGTGCATATATATTTAGTATAGATATTGCTACATTATCTATGGTACCCTTTAATAAAATATAGTTTCCTTCCTTATCTCTTTTGATTAGATCTATCTTGGCTTTTACTCTCCAAGATCTTTCTAAAGATTGTTGACAGGCTCTCAAGAATTAAATCATCTGGTTCTTAACAGTCACTTAGTTTGATGCCTTGAACTTATGACGGGGACACTTTTTTATTAACACTTTATTTCTGTTGAATTTGGTTACATTTTCCTTTATAACCCCCAAATTTATCTTATTACTACAGAACAGAATTGAATAGTTTTGAAATGAATAGAATTGTTTAGTTCTTTTTTCCACATTGTCAGTTATCACCATTTCATGACGTATTTCTACTAGAATATGACTATTTTACCCAATATAGCTAATAATAAGCCTCTTTCTGTTGTTTTTAGAATTCTGTTTTCAGCTCAGTAATAAGCTTCTAGCTTATTAATCCAGATATCATTTTTCAAAAGGACAGTCATTTGCTTTTGATGACTGAATTCACTCTGTGATATTTGAATTTGAAACATCTTTTTAAATATCTAAGTTAGATAATGTTTCCTATTTTTCTATATTACTCTCTTTAGATAGATAGCTCCCTCATTTTCTCATTAGAAACACTTCCCTTTATGTGTCTTCAGAATTTCATTCTTGAGCACTTCTAACCCTTCTTTTCATAAATTTTGGATCATGTAATCCTACAAAAGGTCTATTTTCAGGCTTAAGATATAATCAGACTCTGGCTAAATTCCTTCTATCATAAATTTTAAGACTGAGGGGCCGCCTTAAAATTCTTACGGCCATTTCCTCCCCTTCTCCAATCACTTTACTTTACTATAGCAACTAATTTTTATTCACTGGTGAGAATAAATCCAGAAGAATATATGCTTTCATTTTTTCCCTTTACCTTTTGAAAGATGAAATTATCATTGAGGCAAGGCAAGAAATTCACAGCTGCTCTGATTTGGGAGAGAGGAAAAAGAGAAGGGAGGAAAGGTAAGAGAATGAAAGAGAGAGAAGAGAGGAATGGAAGAAAAGGCAGAAAGGAGAAAGGGAGGAAGAAGGAAAGAGAAATAAGTGGAAAGAGGATGGAAAGAGGGAGAAAAGAGAGAGAGGAGAGAGAACAGGGAGAAGGAAAGAGAGAGATAGGGTGGGGAGGGAGTGCTCTAGCAGAAGTTTGAATAATTAAAATCATTCATTGCTAGTATATTATGTCTATTCTCAACTTGAGATTTGTTCCTGAAACTCCTTCTGATGATCTGTATGCTAATGACAATTTGCTTTTATCTCTCCCTTCACTAATCTTCACCTCAAAACTCACCTTGGTTTCTGGATTTTTCTCATATGCCCACATTTTCTTAACCTACTACACCAGCCTTTTCTCCTAAATTCTTTTCCTTTTGCATGATTTATAAAGGAAAACTCTAGGCAAATAAGTTTTTTTTTTTTTTATCAGATCTTGATAGATATATTTCATCCCTGGTCAACAGTTCACCTACCATTCCTCTATGTTCGGCAAATGTCCCTCTGGAACCACATAAAACAATTCTATCTTTAATTCATCTTTCACATGACAGCCTTTCATATATATGAACACGATATGCTTAATACCACCTTTAAGTCTTAACTCTAGTGTTCCCTGAACAGTTCCTCATATGTCATAGTTTTAAGGCCCCTAGTCATTCTGGACTATCTTCTTTGGAAACTCTCCAGGTTGTCACCAGCCCTTCAAAAATGCTACTGACATTTAATTATATTTAAATATAGTTACTGAAATTTAATTATTCAGCTCTGTTGCATCCCATCCTTCCTTTATGATTATGTGAAATTTTTTGTGAAATCTTAAAGGGAAGTAAATATGAAGAGGGAAGACACCCTCTTCAAAAAATTTTTTATTAAGAATTATGGACATCATACATTATGATTAAGGCTAGTAGAGCCTTAAATATCTCAATGCATCTGGGAGTTTTATGTTCTTGAAAGACTTTAAGGAGAGTTTCCAATAGGGAAGGTGCTACCTAAGACTGCTGTTTAAAACCTTGAATGGCATTTGTCTTCCATTTTATGTCTAATTAGGCTAGAATCAATATAAGTACAGGGAACCATGGCCACTGCAAAAAACCAATTTCTATTTTTTCCTTTTTTGTCCTTAAGTCACATGCTGACTATGATCCCTTTTAATACATGTGTGTTGGAATTAGGATATCTAAATCATGAATATGAAATCTGGTTTTTGGAATACTAGGAGTAGTGCTTAAAGCATCCCGTGGTAGCTCAGTCATCAATATCACAAGTTGATTATCAGAAGTCAAATTTCCTTACATACTTTTATATCCAACTCTCGCCTATGTCTAGGAAGTCTCACTGGGAATAATAATAATAATGATAATAATTAATATATGGTTTGATAATGAGGAGCTAATAGAGAAAAGTGAATTTGCAGCAGACATGGTCTGAGATATTCATAAGGGCCTAAACTTAGGAGTGAAATCAAAGTGATCTATTTAGCATCTTCCCTCTATTCAAGACTAGCTTAGAGGTCAAGAGCATGATGTTTTATTGAAATTTGAAAATCTCAAGTGTCTTCAAGGCAAAATTCAGTTCAACAAACACTTATTTATTAACAACCTATTATATACAAAAGCATAATATTATGTATATAAGCAGCCAGATGGTTCAGTGGATAGAGTGGTGGGCTTGCAATCAGGAACACTGGAGTTCAAATCTGTACTCAGACATTTACTAGCTGTGTGATCCAAAGCAAGTCACTTAATCTCTGTTTAGCTTGGAAATAACTAGGTCATGAAAAGTCAGGTATGACTGAGCAACAACAATGTACAAAAAAATGCAATGAATGTCAGATCAATTTTGTCAACCCATACAGTGTATATATATATAAAACTTAAAAAGTATTTTCAGTGGGCAGCTAGGTGGCGCAGTGGATAGAGCACCAGCCCTGAAGTCAGGAGAACCTGAGTTCAAATTTGATCTCAGACACTTAACATGTCCTAGCTGTGTGACCCTGGGCAAGTCACTTAACCCCAATTGCCTCAGCAAAAAAAAAGTATTTTCACATCCTTATTTGATGACCAAGTATTATCATTCCCATTTTACAGATGAGATAACTTGGGCAATCTAAGTGACTGACCCAAGGTTACACAGTTTAGTGAGAGAATACTCCATATTCACACACCCTTTCTAGCCATCTGCAGCACCCAAGGAAGTTCCATAATAATACTAATACCTGTGGGACTAATAAATCTTAGTGTTCTGACCCAAGGAACCAGAGCTTTGACCTATTGTAAAGGATTTTCTCCTCTTCCCCTAAAGGTGGGGGAGAGTGGGAATCTCCCCAACTAAGAAGCGATCATTGCTCTGATCAGGGGAAGAAAGGAGGCTCTCTCCAATGCAGCCAGGAGAGAAAAGGATGCAAAAGCAGATACTTTTCAGCACCTGCCCTTGTTAGGGGTGACTTTGAACTTGGAGAGAGAATGCTAAGCTCCTAATAAAAGAGACCAGGGTTATCCCTGGTTTGCTAGAACTACCATGGACGTATTCCTACCTTTGCACCCGGGATTTGACTTTGGCTCACTCACTAAGCCTATATGTCATTCCTTATTTCTTTTTCAAGTCTATTTGTTTTCTGGATTGGCCATATATTCCAAAAAGAAACTATTTCCTCTATAGTATCAATGTGTATGTGTGTGTTTGTGTGTGTGTGTGTGTGTGTGTGTGTGTGTGTGTGTTTGGAGGGATTAAAGAAAGCAACAAAATAAGTGGTTATGGTCAACCATCACACACACACACACACACACACGGAAGAAAGCTGTAAAATAAGAGGCTGGTCAACTATCTCTGTCTCTGTCTCTGTCTATCTTTTCTCTCTGTCTCTCTCTCTCTGTGTTTCTCTCTGTCTCTATCTCTCTGTCTGTCTCTCTTTCTCTCTGTCTCTGTCTCTGTCTCTTTGTCTCTGTCTCTGTGTCTCTCTTTCCCTCTCTGTGTCTCTGTCTCTCTGTGTCTGTCTCCTCCCCCTCTCTGTCTCTCTGTCTCTCTTTCATACACACACACACACACACACACACACACAGAAATTCTCTTTCTTTTTTTTGAATTTCTTTTATATATATATATGTATATATATATATATATATATATATATTTATATAGCTTTTTATGTGCATAACATATGTATGGGTAGTTCCTCAACATTGATCCTTACAAAGCTTTCCGTTACAAATTTGCCCCCTAGTCCCCTCCCTTCCCCTAAATGGCAGGAAGTCCACTACATGTTAATTATATTAAAATACTTGACAAATAGAATATATGTATACATATTTCCATACTTATCTTGCTGTGCAAGAAAAATCATATCTACATGAACAAAAAAAATCAGAAAAAGGAAACCCAATGCAAACAAACATCGATAGAGATCATAGAAATGATATGTTATGGAGAAATTCTCTTTCTAATCACTGGGATTTTCTTTTTCAAAAAAAAATACATAAGAATTTAAGATGAATCAGAGATCTTTAAAGAAATGTATTAGAAAAGTCCCCTTAAAGCAGGAAAAACATTCAATGAAATTATACCACAGAAAAAGAACTAGATACCTCCCCAACCAGCAAAGCTCTGATGAAAGGAGATGTAGTAAGTTCTCTTCCAAAGCAGATTAAAGGCCTCCCACCTCCCCATCATAGGATATGGGGAACCAAGAGAAAAAAGGAATGTAATACCTACTATGTGCCAGGAATTGTGCTAAATGCTTTATAAATATTATTTCATTTGTATGTGGGGGAATTACACCCATGGGGATGCCTAAAGGGAAGAGCTAAGAAAAAAGAGATCTATCCACACGAGGTGAGTGTCAGGATCAAGGAGTAATTAATGCTCTTCTTTAGCCAAAGAACCCTAGCCCCTTGTCCTATTAGACAATAAATACAACAAAAGATAAATGATTGCAAAAAACTATACTTGTCATTTTAGAAACAATGAACCCACCAAACTAAAATGCAGGAACTCAGTGAGTCACCATTAATAACACTATAGAATCTTTATTCTAGTAGGGTTAGAATTACTCTAGGAATTTTGTTATTAAAATTGTTTTTAATTGGAAATAGTTATGTGCTAATAAATAGTTATATACTCAAATATATGATCATTTTCCTCTCTACCTTCTACAACTATCTTTCTTTTCTTCCTTTCCTCCCTCGTTATCTCCATCACTTTTTTTTGCAGAAGTTCAGAAGCATCCCAGGAATTTTTGAATTGTGGTATATATTAATTTAAAGATTATCCATTTTTAAAGGAAGAAGAAATTTCCATCCTGAACTTCACTTGTGAAGAAGAAACTGCACCTTTTATCCTGTTGAAAACTCTTCAAATCCCATATACTTTAAGCCATTTAGGAAATCTGATGCTTCTATAAGACATCTGGCCCACAAGATAGATTAGGATACTTTCAGGAAACCCTGTTCCACATGAATCACCCAGAGTGGGAAATAAAGGAGTCTGCCATTTGTAATGTACAGCTCCCCTTTTCTGTTACATTTCCTTGCAGTAAAACCTGCTTAGTGGAGTTAGGTCACATGTTACAGCCTGAAACTTGTGAGTGCATTTACTCTTTGATTTAAGTCCAATTTCAGCTTCTAATTCACCTTGGGTAATTTTTCTTTTCCAGTCCACATTATACAAATCCTTAGTTTTAGCTTTTCTCTCAGTTGCTAACATCTCCATCAGAGCCAGCTTTATTAGAGATGTAAGAAGTAGACCTGGATGGATATACTGCAATTGATATATGCTTATGCATTTTCCCCTAAATCTCAGTCTGATAACAGGAATGGTCATTATTGCTACCTTTGCATGGGAGGGTGATAATCCCTAGCGAGGCTCGAAAACATGAGGTCCTGATTTTTTTTTTCCTTATTCACAGCATCCACAAAATACGCTCCTTATTTCCAATCTTCATGCTTGCAAATGGACAGCAGTGCTGTTTTAACAATCCCCTTTTTAATGATCTGAGAAAGGCGGGGAGCAAAGTGCTTACAAGCTAGAGAGAACCACATAGATACAGCAAAACCTTATTATAGATCCTATCAATCTTAGGATTTGAAATTACTATAAAGTCGCCTTCACCTCCTCCTGAACCCAAAAAGATTAATGAAATAGTACCGAAGAGAATGTATTTGCTACAGGAGGGTCATAATTAATTCCAAAGTGGCTTATCATGGATGGATGGTAACATATCACAGATAGCGTAGGGAATATACTTTTAGAATTTCAACATACATACCCATTACTGAGACATCATATTCTATCACCAGCGTCGCTTCCTGCCCACACTGTTTGAGAATACTCATTGCTTCAGCGTGTGTGTTACCAGCAAGCCTGATTCCATCCACACTCAGCAGCCTGTCACCAGCTTTGATTGTGCCTTCTCTAAAGGAGGATTAAAGTAACAGTCTTTATTAATTTAACCTAATAAGGTTGAGCATTGATTCATTTACTTAGAGCTGTTGCCTCACATACTTTCTGCCATCAATTCCATTTGCATTTATTTTAAAGCATCAATTCTGACAATAAGTATGTTAAACATTACCAGGGAAAGGTGAAATTGCTGTTATTTAAAGTTCTGAAAAGAGGGGAATAATAACTATTTGTTACCAAATAGCCCAGTTACTAATAGATAGCAATTGGAGCATCCCAAGAATATTTTCCCCCTTTTAGCTTTACTGTATCTGGAAATGATTTATGTTAAGTCAGAGAAATAACCACTAACCTATCTACAGTGAGCAGAAAAGACTGTATATTTGATTTCTTTGGCTATTAGTGAACCTAAGTAGGATAAAGAGAACTGCTTAAAAATTTCCCTGAGCTGCAAATGTCCCTACTGTTTAATAGTGCCATTTGGCAATCATTAAATTAAGTCAGCCTTATATAGCTGGGGGAAGAGGGACAAACATTCTTATCCTAATTTAACTGTTCCATTTTTGCCAATATTAGGGAAAGACCCTTCAATAATATTACTAAAAATAACACCTAGGTTAGCATCCACTGTCAAACTTCACCCCAAGTGACAGAATAAATAAGATACGAGGATCTAGCAAGTAGATGCATTTCTAGAGAAAATGTCAAATATAAAAATCTATGAAGAATGAAAAAGGGATCTTCATAATTTCCATTTGATAATTTTCACTTTCCCTTTTTGGCATTTAATTTTTCGCTTTTAAAACTTCAGAAGATTAGATTTGAGGTCCTTAATCTATCTCCCACAATACAAGTCAGTGCTGATTTGTACATAACTTACATTTCCTTTTGTGTCCAACCCAACTTGGAACAGCAAAAATAAAAGTATTCTCATTTTCTCCAGAAAAAGACACAAAGACACACACACACACACACACACACTCTTCAAAAAGGGAAAAAACAAAGGGAAAACAGACAAATCTTCACTCAGATGTGACTCTGTCAAAGGTGAACATTTCTCAGAATAAGACAGAAGTCAGCATTTTCTTCTCATTCTTTAAAGCAAATAAACAAAAACCTTCCTATTTTATATTCTCTGATTCAATTTTTAAAAATATAATTTCAAATCCATGCTAGGGTCAAAGATCATACATATAACTGTTAATCAGCAAACTTCTTTTATGTTGATTCCATAATATCCCTCATAATGACTCATTCAAAGTTATTGATAACAGTTTGTTGATCTGGGTGGTAACAAACAGAAAAAAACATTCATTCCTTAAAATGAAAAGCAAATTATTGTAATTTAAATATTTTGATTATCTCCAAAGCTTATTATGAAAAAGCTGCAAGTATTATCTTTTTGAACATAGAAAAGAGCAAGAGCATTCTATATTTAAAAAAAAAAACATTTCTACTTCAGACTTCTAATGCAGTCTTACAAACAAAATGTAATTTGAAAATTGCAAATTTGTTTATCTTAAACCCTGTAAGAAATTTAAAAATCTCTATGCCAAATGATCTACCTCATCAAGATAGCTACAGAAAAAGATGAATTTTACCTGTCAGCAGGCCCTCCAGGTCGAACACATGTTATTACAACAGGACGAGATTTATTTCTGTCATCGTGTGCTCCACCTAAAAAAGGAAAAGAACAAAATGGTAAAAAAAAATTTTTTTTCTCTTTTGTGTCTTTTAAAGTTCATTTCCAACATGCAAGCTGAAAAGTGGAAGTGCTTATTTGGGGAGATAAACTCTTTGGAAGCTGTTTTTAAAAAACTCCAGAAATATGATGCTTATAAAACTAAAACTATACAATTTGTCAAACCTTAGTGCTGTATTAGTTAGTTTGATTTTAAAAGATTTGCTTTCCCCCTCTCTTTTTTTATTCTTATACCTCTTTGAGTGAGGTAAGGTCATATTGGGAAGTAAAGTGATTATTTGGGAAAAATTGCTAGAAAAAATTGCAAAGTAGTCTGGCAGAAATTAGGCAAAGACCAAAACCTCACCCCAACAAACCCAACAAATTCTAGATGGATACATGACTTAGATATAAGGGGAGGGAGACATTACTAAAAAACATGAGAGAAGCAAGAAAGAAATTACCTTTTGGATCTATGGATACAGAATGAGTTCATGGTCAAACAATGGATGGAAAGAATCATAGAGAACAAAATGGACAATTTTGATGAAACAATATTAGAAAGTTTTGCACAAATAAAAAACGTAGCAAAAATTAATAATTTTTTTTCAATGAGAGACTCAGAGGAACTTTTATATACAAATGATGAGAATCTTTGAAGAAACTTTACATATACACGTGTATATATAAATAATTCAATTTTATAAGAACAAAAGCCATTTCAAATAGTTATATAGTCAAATGAAATAGTTTTCCAAGGAAAAAATCCATGCTAATCTCTAATGAGAAATGCAAAGCAACTCAGAGGTTCTACCTTATACCACATAGACTAACAAAATTGACAAAAATGGAAAATAACAAATGTTGGAGGGATTATAGGAAAGCAGGCACACTCGTGAATTATTGGTGGAGCTGTGAATTCCCCTAGCCATTCTGGAAATCATTTTGGAACTATTCTCCCAAAGTCCCTAAATCTTGCATATCGTTGGACCCTGCAATACCAAGAGGAGTCTATATCTCAAAAAGATCAAAGAAAGAGGAAAAAGATCCATATGTATAGAAATATATTTTGGAAATCTTATTATAGTGGCAAAGAACTGGAGACTATGGGATGCCTATCTATCAGAGAACAGCTGAACAAATAATTGTATATGAATGTAATGGGGTATTATTGTGTCCTATGAATTACTGAAATGGTTGATTTCGCAGAAACCCATGAAGACCTACATAAACTGATGTAGAATGATGAATTAGAACTAGAGCAATAATTTATACAATAGCAACATTATTATTAAAACAAAAAAAAAACCAAGCCTCTGAAAGATTTGATCAATACAAAGGCTAATCACAATTCCAAAAGACCAGTGATGAATTATAGTGCCTACTCTCTACAGACTAGTGAGAAGCTGAAGATGCAGAATAAGACATACATTTTAGATACAGATGACGTGGTAATTTGTTTTCTTTGAACAGTGTGTGTGTGTGTGTGTGTGTGTGTGTGTGTGAATGTGTGCATGTTACGAAGGATTTATTTTTCTTTCTTTTTTTCCCCAGTAGAGAAGGGTAAGTGGATAGTGTAGGAGGGACAGAGAGGGAGAGGGAGGAAAGAAAGGAGAGAAATCATTAAGGAATCTTTTATTAAAAAAAAAGAAAGAAAGAAAAAATGCAGATGAGAGAAGACAAGGTCTAGAAAGTCCAGTCAAGCAGGACTTTCAAATATAATTCATCATATTTTTTAAAAGAAAAGCAAACTATATATAATAACCATCTTGAGTTTCACATACAATCCTCTTTTATAAATAATATATAAAAATAAAATGATGTCCATTTTATTTAGTGTTATTTTTATGATAAAATATATTTTGATAATTTAGTGATGTAAAAAAGACATCAATAACATTTAAGCAAATAAAGAATAAAAATTTAATCACATTAAGATAAATACAATTATATTATTATATTATACATAATAATAAAATTAATACTTTTTTTAAAAAGCATTTTTCCAAGATTGCCAGAGGTAGAAGGGAATTTAGAAACTATCAAGTAAACCCTCCTATAGGATGTGAAAATTTTACAATATCCTTGAGAAATAGTTCTATGACTTTAGCTTAAATACAATCAGCAATGAAGAGTCAATTACTTTGTTTCTTATTTAAGTTCACTAAACAAGTAAATGTTAAAACTGATATTAGAAGTCAGATCTCTTGATTTCTAAGCCAGGGATTTTCTTCTGTCTAAAACATATTGTCTCACAGGTGTTAGAGTTTGCACCAAACCCTACACCTAGAATTCTGTAAGTTAGATAAATATCTGTTGTTTTGTTTATTTTTCTAATTCATGAAGCATTTGCTACTTTTAGTGAAAATGCATTATTTATATTAGCCATCTTGTTCGTCTTCATTTTGGAAAAGGATCAATGATATCACAAGGTGATGTCTTGACTCACATGTAAAATGGATTTAAGTGAGGGAGAGTTACACAAAATCATCACCTTAATAATATAGGGAAACCTGAGCTGTGACTGCTGAAATCAATTTAGGAATTGGGGGAAATTTTCATTCTGCTAAGTCAATCTTGTTCTAGGTATCCAAAGGCCTACACCAAATTCCTTTTATTTAATATCTAAATGAAAGCAGACAGGACATTGGAGATGGTGAGCTGGCCATGGACTTAAAAGGACCTTTATTCAACTCCTCTGATACATAGTGGGTAGGGAACAATGGACATACCACCTAAAAGGTATTCCTTCTGTGGATGAAATTGCAAATCCAGACCTGCCCCTTTCCCCCAAATTAGATTTTCTAAAATAATTTAATGTAAAATTTTGTTCCCATGATAATAATTACAATAGTAATATAGATGCAATATTTAAGGTAGAAAATATGAAATGCTTTGAGAAATTATAGTAAAGGAGCAGCTAGATGGTGCAGTGGATAGAGCACCAGCCCTGAAGTCAGGAGGACCTGAGTTCAAATCTGGCCTTAGACACTTAACATTTCCTAGCTGTGTGACTCTGGGCATGTCACTTAACCCCAATTGCCTCAGGAAAAAAAATTATACTAAAGTGGTACAATTGCTTATTGTTATAAATGCTTCTTAGTCAAACTGAATCAGCTTGAAATCTTTAGTACTATAAATATCCGGAGACTATAATAAGAATGGCCAAAATTTAATTCTAAATACATTCACTTGAAATCTGATCCATTAGGAGATCTAAAATTAATCTTCAATTAGTTTATAGAAAATCACAATAATAAAAATGAATCTGAAGAGGAATGAAATTATGTAAAATGGTTTAATCTCTAGGATATTAATCTAACTTGGAGCCACAGGGAGGCTATACATAGATCTTATCTATTAGGGAAAAAAAAGTGGACCATGGCTGGATGGTCCCAAGCAATGGGGGATGCAGGGATAGAGGGAGAGAATTAGCATCTGCTATGGGCCAGGCACTGTGCTAAACACTTTACAAATATTATCTCATTTGGGCCCTACAGCAACCTCGTCAGATAAGTCCTGCTATTGAGGAAATTGAGACAAATAGAAGTTTAGTCACTTAAATTGTGTCTAACTCTTCATGACTCCATTTTGGGTTTTCTTGGTAGATACACTGGAGTGGTTGGCCATTTCCTTCTTCAGGAAGGACTGGAAGAGGAAGAACTGAGACCCACAAGGTGAATTGACTTGCCCAGCTAGTACTAGGTGATTTTCCATTACTAGAGTGATTTACCATTTCCTTTTTCAGCTCATTTTATAGATGAGAAAACTGAGGCAAAAAATGGTTAAGTGACTTGTCTAGGGTCACACTACTAGGAAGTGTCTGAGGCCTGATGTGAACTGCAAGCCCAGTAGTCTATCCACTCCTTAACTGCTCCCTTTTTCAAAGTAAAGAGAGTCGAAACTCAAGAGATAATGTGGCATAAAGTATAATGAACAGATTTTCTTAATGGAATATCAATATAATAATGTCATGATTAGAGAAGTCAATGAAATCACAGGGGTGAATAAAAACAACTGTCATAGTACTTTGCTACTCTAATTCTTACTGAATGAGCTATTCAATTCCCAAATATAGATAATTTAAAACTTGGATTTGATACTTTTACACACCGAGGTCTTTAAAAAACTCAGAATTTTACTGATTTCTTTTATTTTTAAAGAAAAAAGAGGATACAAAATCTTCAAAGTTGCTAACCAACTGGATGCATCAATTGCATCTTGATGGTCAATTGCAAATTCATTGCCTCTAATTAGTTAGATCAGTTGATCATTCACTTTCCCCAATGACATACCTCGTATTACAAAGCCAAAAGTGTTGCCCTCTTTATGTAAAGTAACCTCTGCCGTTCGGAACACAACACCAGATCCTTGTACAGCTGAGGAAAGAAACAGAAAAAAGTAAATATGGAATTGGGAATTTTAAAATGTAGCATGAAATACTCCATATCCTAATTTCAAACAAACATTTGAGCAATTAAAAAAAAATCAAATGCACACAAATGAAGCAGTAGTATATAATGAATGTGACTCTGGATTCAATGTCTGGAATTAGGTTCTTATACCAGATTCTGACAATAATCTGATTTGTGAACCTGGTAAAATAAATTGCTTTTACTTTCTTGCTTTGTATAATCAGCAGGATGACATTTAGTAGAGTCTCTAAAATTCTTTTCAGGTCTAATAATCTACCATCCTATACAAAAGCGTTGTAATTACAAACAAATGCCTTTGCGGAGGTGGGGGTCACATTCTCACTGAATGTTATAGATTAAGTTGGAACTAAAATGACAGCTCTTTTCTTTTGATATAATTCCATTGGCAGGGAGAGAATAATTAGGAATCTTGGCTTTTAAAAATGATAGCAAAGATCTTTTGCAAATATAAATAGCAAATTGGTTTTTTCTTTAAAATATGCCAAATTGTTGATTTATGAGCAGAACAAATTTTTAATTCCAGAACATAATTTTTTTGTATATTTGCCCAGTTGGCAGAGAATGTACGCAGAGAATGTCAGAATTCCATTGGCATTGCTTGATTAGACTGTAGCACAAAGATGTTTTGACATGATATGTTTTCTGCCTAAATTGACATTGCTATTAAACAAAGAAGAAACTGTAGAGATAAAATTGGCAGGTGAAAAAATAATTGGGGCAAAAAAACCAAAATGGTTAAGCTGTGATTAATTTGATGAGATATCAGCACATTCATTCTATCTTCACATCTCTTGGTATGATTGTTTAAAATGATGAAATTGTTAGATCATTGTGAAAAACACCTGTAAATAGCTTATGAAACAAAAAAAGGCAGGGAACTCTATAGCAGTTCTGATATATTTGCACACACATATTTTTTTGATAGAAAAAATGGAGAAAGGTACGTTTTCTATAGTTGTGAAAATGTGTTTTAATGTTTTCAGAATCTAATAGCTTTAATACATAAAACTGTCATCATGAAATTGGGGAATATTGCAAAAAGGTATCGATAATTATTTATAGGAATAACAAGTAGTTATAATTAAGCATTAATGATAAAATTTTTATATGTCACAAATCAAAACACCCAAAGGAATGAGCATGGTTTTGAAAGGTCACATAATTCAATTTGTAAAACTTGTATCCTCTCTGGTCATAGTCTAAAATGCAACAACAACAAAAAAAGCACTTGGATTAAAACCAACATAACATAAATGAACAACCCAGCAAATGTTTTCAGGACCTCACTTATTTAATTAAATGGTCTATTCCTGCCACAACACAAATTTCATTTTGTTCTAATCAGCTGGAAACTGTAGGCATGAATAACTGTGAATGTGGGAATATGGTTTTGATTAAAAGAAAAGAAAGACATGTTCTCTCATTTGTATGACACACCAGGGTCCTTGATGAAATTAGTCAAGAATGTTTTGACCTTTCCATTCCTTAAATTTAAATCACTAAGTCAACTTTCAATTAATTACCTGTAGCTAACCTGGAACCCATTTTAATGTTAGATTATTTTTTTTCTGCCAGCCTATCTCTACTCTGAGAATGAAAACTAATTTTAATATTAGCTTAAGTAAATATGGATTAGGAAGATTAGAATCAAAATCTCATATGTCATTCCTAGACCACATGTAAATGCTTTGGAGTTTCCCCATTTTCTTAGATTATTCATATTATTGTTGTGCAAGCAATCAAGGGTTAACTTAATTTTAGTTTAATTTATGAATCTTTAAAAAATTTTACATGACCTCTCTGGATGGCTGTAGATTTACACTTAGTATGCATAAAATGAAAATTATTGCATAATTACTTTATTTACATATATATCTGAGTACACCAAGATAGTTAAGTGGTTTGCCTAAAGAATCAAAATTAGCCAGTAGAAGGTTGCTAAGGTTGGAACATAATCTTTGGTAATTTAGGAAACATAATCAGAGTTAAAGCCCACTAACCTGTGATTTTTAATTTTTGCATTACGATTATGAAATCTTCTGCCAATCAATCAAAAATACTTATTAAGCACTTACTATATGTTAGACAATGTGCTAAGTGTTATGAATATAAAGAAAGACAAAAAAGTTCCTGTCTTTAAAGAGCTTATGTTCCAGTGGGAAAGGACACAAAATAATCAGGTATATAAAAGATACAGACAGACACAGACACAGATACACACACAATGCAATGTTATCATGGAGGAGAATGCACTAGTAGCCAGGAGGATTGAGAAAGTTTTACATAAATTGTTTTGAAAAATTATAATTTTAACTCCATTTTTAAAAAATGTGACCCCACTCATCGTGAGTCTTTTAGCCTTGGTTAAAGGCTAAAATTGTTTGGGTTTTTTTTGCCCCAATTTAATCATGGGCAATCTCCTTCAGTTTGCTGATGCCATCTAAGCCTAGTAAAATGAAAGGACTTAAATTGTCTTCTCCACCACCTTGCCCTCAGAAGCCTACAATTTCAATATATGAAATATGATGAGAAATGCCTAAATAGTGGGTGATGCATCTAAAAGAATAAACGCCTTTGTCGTTTTTAAAAGTACTTTGTGTTATAATTATTTTTCCACGTACTTTAAATTCTTCCTAGACTAAGGGTAGACAGTCATGAGTTATGTATTTTTTGTCTCCCCTAAGCCCAGCACTTCAGTGGTTATTAAATTATTACAAAATATTTTCTCCAAATCAGGAGTTAACTTTTTTATTTTGCCACTTTTTACTTATCTACTGGCAAGATAGTTTTAAATTAATTGGTATAAATGGTAAAATTATACATTAGCTTTTGTGCCCAATCTCCTAAAAAAACTCCCTAATAATATTTTACGATAGTGGTAAAGACAACCAACTGACTATGAAACATAAAAAGTTAGATATATAATTTCTGAATAATTAATCATTTTATTAATCATTCCAGAAATAATAAAAGGGTGATACTTTCATATGCTCCAAACCCCCTGATGGAACTCCTTCAATGCTTATATGCCTTTGGAAGAGTGGTTGTTCTTGAGGGTGACAACTCTATTGGTTAACAATTAATGAGAAAAATGAATATTATAATGAGAGGTGGGTTTTTTCTAATGAGGAGCTAGGGGATTGTTGACCACTCAGTGCTGGCCAAAGAGGCTTATCTATACCCATATCATCGCCTCCAGGATAATCTAGACAAATAGGAGAATTCACTTTTTTTTTCAGATATGTTTGAGTAAAACACAATAGGGTAGAATCTATCAATTTACCTAAACTAAAATTTCTTTACCTTTTGAACAGATCTGAATTTTCCCTCTCATTATCAGCCCTATACTTCAAAGGCTACCTGAATAATCTATAGGGGCTGATTTCTGAATAAGGAAGTAGAAAAGGGGAAAAATCTTAGTCCTAATTCAAATTGGTTATTAATATAAGAGAGAAATAATAATTTCTCTCATTTATTATAAGGTATGTGGTCCTTCTAAACAGCACACTTTGAACAAAATTCCAACTGGATTTCTGAATGAAGGTTTAAATTGTAATAATAGGGACCATTGAATTTTCAGTGTCTGGCAAAGATTGGGGACTGCAAACCATGTCACATGTCAAATAATTGGGAATGTTTAGTCTGATGAAGAGAAAATTTAGATATGAAAAATGTCTACCAGTAGCTGAAAGGTTATTACATTAAAATAAATCAAAGTTGTAGAGCAGTAGATTTCAATTGAGTATAAAGAAAACTCTTCAAATAAAAGTGTCCCAAAATTGAAAGGATTGTTCTGTGTAATGGGTTCTTTGTCAATGGATGTGGAGATTCTCTTACCTGTGAAAAGAGAACTTTCCTAGGTCCCTTCAATACTAGTGCTTTCTGTGTGAGATTACTTCGAGTTTACAGTGTTTATAACTTCATGTATAGTGTTATTTGCAAGTTGTCTTCCCTATTAAAATATGACCTGTTTGAAGGCAGGGAGGGTGTTTTTCTATTTCTTTGCATTCCCAGTGCTTACCATAGTGTCTGTCATATATCAGAAAATCTTTAATAAGTAATAAAAAATAATTATTAATAAGTAATTAAGTAAATAAGCAAATGCTTGTCATTTATTAATTTTGCCAAGCATTTAATAAATGCTTGATAAAACCAGATTTGGGTCAGGCAGATTGTAGAAAGGAATTCTACTCAGGTAGAGGTTGTGGACAAGAGGATTTCTGACATTCTGCGATTCTCTAACCCTTTATAGGGATAGGGACTGAACCTCTTCTTTCATTTATGTCGGGAAATCTCTAGTGAGTGAATTCCTTGGTAAGGAAATTCTATCAATTTAGGTCAGCACCTCCTCTGCTGCTTATAGTCTTGTATAAATCTTACATATTGTCTCTAGTCATAGAACACAAAATTATATGACTTACCCAGGAATCAAAGAACAAATTTCAGAGAAGGGACTTGAATCCAAGTTTTCTTGGATCTAACGCCAACTTTTTTTAAAATGGTATTTTATTTTTCCAAATATATGTAAAGATAGTTTTCAACACTCACCTTTGCAAAATCTTGTTTTTCTTCTCCTCCTTCCTGCTTCCCCAAAACAGCAAACAATCTGATATAGATTAAACATATGACAACAACTTTCTACATACTACATGCAACTCTCATGTAGTGGTGATATAATAGTTACTAAAACATATCATTTGACTTTTGCTTAAAGCATTCACTTCACTAAAAGGGCCTCCCTAATTTAATATCTAAGTTACAAGAAGATGAGATTTGAAAGCTAGGAGGATTTTTGGAGATTATCTATGCAGGGGTCAAGAAATTATTATGGCCTGTTTTTGAAGCCCCAGGGTAAAAATGTTTTTCCTTTGTTTTTTACATTTCTAATTTGATTTTTTTTTGTATTTATGAATGGAAAAACCATTCTTAATTGGGTCATCCAAAACCACAAAGTCATAAAAACATGAACTGGCAAAATTTGGTTTTCTAGTTTATTTTGTTGATGCTTACTCTAATCCAATGCCCAGTTTTATAGATGAGGAATTTAAGGCAGGTTAATGTCTTTACAATGGAAAGATATGAGAGGTAGCATGGGATCAAAGGTAAGAATGAAAACACATCAACTTTTAAACTCTTCAACTAAACATAGCAGGACGGCAAATATGAAGCAGGAACCAGGATCTTGCCTGCTTTGCTCACTACTCATACTGCATAATTTAATAAAGGCTACCCAAGAGACAATTAAAAACCTCTTAGAAATTAGCTGATCTGTGCTTGCCTCTATTCTATAGTGTGTGTCTGTTTGGAACATAGTAGGTACTTTTTGATGGAAGCACTTAAGTGGTATAAAATATTAAAAATGTCTTTAAAAGAATGGTAACTTGTAATTTTATTATTGCTTGATAGTTAGACTAATTTTTGCTTAAAAGACATTGATTTTGCTAAATAAAATCGTTCTGAAATAATAAGGAACTAAGAGTTACCAAGCCTACAAAGAGTCCCTGATGGCAGAAGTAAAGACTTAAAATTGCTTTAGAAAGAGATCCATCTTGGCTCTTTTCAACAGTGAGGTGATTCAGGCCAGTTCCACTAGGTCTGTGATGGAAAGAGCCATCTGTATCTAGAGAGAGGAATATGGAGACAATATGGATCACAACATAGTATTTTTTTTTATCATTTTGTTATTTTTGTTTGTTTGCTTTTTTTCTTTATTATTTTTCTCCTTTTGATCTGATTTTTCTTGTGCAGCATGATAAATATAGAAATATGTTTAGAAGAATTGCATATGTTTAACCTATATTGAATTACTTGCTGTTGGGGGTGAGGGAGGCAGGTGGGGAAGGAGGGAGAAAAATTTGGAACACAAGGTTTTGCAAGGGTGAATGTTGAAAACTGTCTTTGCACATACTTTGAAAAAAAAGCTATTATTATAATAAAAAGAAAGAAAGAGAGAGGTCCTTGGATACATTGCTCAGGAATGGGATGACTTACAGATGGAAGGAAGTTCATACTCCACTTCGAGAATGACTCTTTCCCCAACATTCTTCAGCAGGCTGATGATCTCATCATGGCGGAATTTGGTGAGATTGATTCCATTCACAGCTTTGATGTAGTCTCCCACATCTAACTGATCACTTCTACAAAATACAAATGTTGTATTTGTCAGCAGTTATTCTCTTCACTCACAAAAGTCACCCTCCCTCCAACATTCTTTTCATTAATAAATATGTAAGCATTGATACCTGAGTTGGCAAAAACAAATAACCATATTAATTATTGTACATGAAATGATATATAGAATTCCCAGGCTAATAATAACAACAATGATGATGATGAGCATTTATATAGGGCTTTAAGACTTACAAAACACATAATTTGATCCTCACCACAGCCCTAAGAAGTAAATAATTATTTTCCCCCATTTTTCAGATGAAGCTGAGGCTGAGATGTTAAATGACCTGCCCAATATCACACAATTAACAAGGGTCTGAGACAGGATTAGAACTCAGGTCTCCCTTTCTTCCAGGCCTCACACTCTATTTACTGTGCCACCTATGCAACTGTCCCATTTCCATCTTTATACATATTGCTTGGTCATCCTCTACATGCAATTATGGGGTATAATAGAGTACCAGAACTGAAGTTTTCAAAAATTTCAAAATTCCAGCCTCAGACAAAGGAAAAAAACCAAAACCCAATTCTTTGTTTGCCTCAGTTTCCTCATCTGCAAGATGGGGATAAAAATAGTAACCACCTCACAGAGCTGTTGATAGGCTCAAATAAGATATTTGTAAGGTGCTCGATAAATGTTTGTTCCTTCCTTTCCCCATCACTGTGCTTCCTTGCCATAAACAATTGCAAGTTGGTCATATTTACATTTTTATCCATGCTCTACATATAAGCCAACAGAGGTCAATATGACTAAAGGTAAGAATAAAAATTAAGTCTAATCTAAAAAACCATAATTTGAAATGGAATAAATAATTATTTATTTAATTAAATTTAATTAAAAATTAAATTAAATTTAAAAAAATAAAATAAAATTCTGAATAAATGAATAATGAATTCATTTCCTATAGGCCAAGCTTAAATACCTCATTTTCCATCAAATGAATTCCATTGTGGTAGGAAATTAATTATAATAATACCTCATATTTTCTATAGACTTCTTTTAAACAGCAAGGAGAAGAATCGCATGGCAATAAGTAAAGCCTTTAATTTACAAAAAAGTCTTCATATTTGTATGTGGAGTATTAAAAACAAGCAGCACCTTTGCCTTTAGAAAGCTTTGTTATAAGTAACTCATCTAGAATGTGTCTTATCAGGAGAAGGCTTTAAAATTAAGACTACTTAAACAAAATTAGTGTTATGTAAACCTGTAGGTGTTTCAGGTTCATTTTCGGTAAAATCTACCTTCTTTACTTCTTGTCTCCTTTGTGAGGAACATTAGAGGGTCTGGAATTCCCTTCCATAGGGAAGTTCTGAGCCTCTCCCAAACAAAGAGGCAAATTTGATACTGAAGAAAGAGACCAGGAGTTTCATTATAATTTATATGAATAGCTTAATAATATAGGGATACTTACACTTTAAAAAAAATATCTGGGGAGGTCTGGGACAGATGCCAGATAGTTTAATGGATCTCAGCATTTCTTCAGTATCCTCCCAACTATGCCAACTGTAGGGTCTGGAATTCCCTAAACAAGGAAGTTCTGAACCTTCCCCAAACCAAGGGAGTGACATTATGATTATATGCATAGCTTAATAATTATGTGGACATTTAAATGTAACTCTTTAGGTCTTGGATTTTTGTTTTGTACTATTCCCAGGATAGTTATTTTAAAGCTTTATGCCTGTTTTCTTGTTAATGCTTTCTTTTCAAAATATTCTATTTCCATTTTTAAAACATGTCCAATTTAAACAGATACAACCCAAACATCTTCCCTACTCCCTTCCACAAAAAGAAAGCAATGACACCTTCCATCTACAGCCTGTTTTTGGTGCAATGACTTATTTGGAGGCTTGCTGAATAAATCTGTCAAAATTTGAAGTTTGAGCAACTGGTTATTTTTTAAATAACTCTGGAAGACTTCAGAGGTCCTTCTGGCTTAGCCCAGGGACACCTTGAGAGAAAGAGAGAGAGTGGGAGCGTTCCAGAAAAATGCCCTGCTGTGTTTCTGTTCTGATGTGCTGCCTTGCAGATGGTGCTCGTCACTTATTTATTAGTGACCTTTTTGATGAGGTTTTCATTTCTGAAGCCAGCCAACCCACTGTAATTTTTTGGTGAGTGGGATTCCAGCCATGGTTACCTGGCAGCAATTCCTCCTTGTCGAAGGTTGGACACTCTTGGTTTGCCATCCTTGTCAATTCCACCCGACACTGTAAGCCCTAAAGTAGTGCCTTCTTTCTTCATTAATTCCACAACTGTGGAACCTTTAAATTCCTCTGTTAAAAGAAAATTATTTATTTTTGTTAAATGCAAACAGTACTATATATGCTTTGCATGTATGCATTTGAGTATATTTAGGGACTGGCTCTTCCCAACTTATCTCATCACTCCTCCCATTCTACTATCAAATTATCTTACATTTTTATGAGGAAAAAGTATCTATGGGCTCCTTCCATTACAATTCACAGTCTATATCATAAAAATCTGCATGAGAATAAATCTGAAGCAGATATTCCATTAAAAGTTATTAAAATAGGTACCAGTGGGGTAGTTCACTCTGGGTTGCCAATAAATAGTCTGACTGGGCTTATGCACAAAAGACAATTTTTTTCTCATTGTTCTTTGTCACTCTCAAGTGTCCTTTTTATAGAACACTATATTTTAACAACAACAAATAAATTGAGAAGGAAAAATTGAATCATAACACTCTAGATGAATGGGGTTCTTTAGAGGACAAAATCCCACAAAGGTCTACTTTCAATGTGCCTTGAATTATAAGGTCCTTAAGTATCAGAGGCATGCTGAGGTATAGGGAAGGGGCTGTGGCTGCTTCCAGGAGAAGGGGTCTCCTGCTTGAACTATGACATAAACAAGGGAGGGCTTCAGCACTACTTGGGAGACACAACTGTCTATACGGGTTAAAGCTACTGCAGATCAATATGATCACCAACAGCCTATCCCACATTTTGACTGCTGACATTTATTTTCATTTCTTGAAGAATGCAGGCAGAATTGCCCTTAAATCACAAGAGTGGCTCAAATCAAGGGTGACAGAATGTGTCCCAAGTTGACATATGGTATGGCTGGATTTGCCACTGAATGCTTGGATAACTACTTTGGACCCTCTAGCCATGGCTTTTGTAGACTCAGAATATCAGATTTTGAAGCTGGAAGAACCTTAATGAAGTCTGTATGAGTAATAATTAAATGAATAGAGGATGTTTAGCCTGGAGAAAAGAAAATTTGGAAAGGGGAGAGGGAATGAAACACAGTAGTTATCTTCAAATATTTAAAAGAAGGAATCCTAGGAAAATGGCAGAATTAAAGGTATCTTAAGAGGAAGTTTTTCCCTGAGTACCAAATAATTTAAGACTCCTAAATCTAAAAAATTCAACACTGCTGGGAAAGAGAAAAGTGAAAAAACCTTTCATGCATGTAATTCTTATTGAAAAAGTCACTGAAGACCAATTCGTCAACTTGTTTTTCCTGGTGCTCCTATAGCATACTTGGCGTTTCTCTAGTTTTTACACATGTTGGCTCAGAGCCACCCTTTATTTGTAGTAATTTTGATCAACATTTTTCAGAATAAACATTTTGGTAATTTCCTAGATGGGTCCCTCTTCTCAGGGCGGGTAGAGATGTTATTCTAAATTTCCCTGCTTCCAGCTTTCACCGTTTCTCACAGCCTATGTGCTAGACCAGGGCAGTCTAAGATCCTCATGACAAGGGCAGTATTAGGCATTCTACTTCTAGAGATACTCCCTAGATAGAATCCTACTCTCAAGATCAATTGAGGTCTATAAAATCAGACCAACTCTGAGATTCAAAACATCAAATAAAATCACATCATAGATACTTTACTGGTCTTTAATGATCTTTAATGGTCCATGGACTTTAATGGTCCAAGCACTAGGGGATAGCTCCTGCCTTCAAGAAACTTACAAATTATCTAATCAAACATTATCCTAACTATAACAATATGCAAGTATTAATGTACAAACAAGGTATTTCCAGGATAAATTGGAAACAATCAACAAAGGGAAGGAACTAGTATTAAGGAGATTGGGAAAGGTTTCCTGAAAAGCTGGGATTTTAGCTAAGACTAAAAAAGAGATCAGGAAGTAGAGGTAAAAGGATGAAAAAAAAGACATGGAGAACATGTTGGCTCTCAAAATGGAAGATGAGTATCTTATCCAAGGAACAGCAAGGAAGCCAGTGTAGCTGGATCATCAAAGGGAATAAGGTGTAAAAAGACTAGAAAGGTAGGAGGGGTCAGGTAATAGAGTTTTAAATGCCAAACAGAAGATTTTTCTTTTTGACTCTGAAGGTAAGAGAGAGGCACTGGAGTTTGCTGAAGGAGGTTAGCATGTTCAGATTGACACTTTAGGAAGAATGCTTTGGTGGCTGAGTAGTAGGTGAACTGCAGTGGGTTCAGAGTTGAGGCAGAGAGACCAACCAAAATGTTATTATAGTATTCTGGACATGAGGTGATGAGGACCAGGATGCCCCAAAGTTGTACAAGTGTCAGAGGAGAGCAGAGTTGTTGGGAAGAAAAGACAGAGATAGCTATGGAGTAATGTGGAGCATGGTGCAGCAACCAAAAATGCAGCACTATTATGACATAGGAGGAAACTAGAAGAAGCAATTTGCTTAAAGTGTCAATTAGCCCAAAATAGAAAGTAGACCCTCCACTTACCTTTCCTCCTCAGTCCTAATAAGTTAGCCTAAGAACTGAAGACATCATTTGCAAAGAGGGTGCTGGAGCTCAAAAGAGTGTTAAATGTCAAGATAAAATAAGTCTTACTCCATTGTCCAATCAGAATCTCCCTACAATAAGGTTCTAGGGGTGATTCTCACTATCTGGGGGAAATAGTTAAATAAAGCTGACAACAAAGCATGAGCCAGAATGAGTAGCTTTGACTATGCAAGGAAAAGAATTGGGGATAAATAATTTTTTTTTTCAGCAAGGACACCACAGAAACATCAGAAGAGCAATGACTGAGAAAGCTGACTGAGAAGTAGAAATGAACAAGAATTCAAAGAAAGAAACCATTTTGATATCACAATAAAATAGCCAAAATCCTCTGAGGTTGGTCAAAATACCACAACAAATTCTGTAATGTCCCTTAAAACAAAAGTTGTCATCCCCTGTCAAACCCCCACTATTACCACTACCAACTATCTCCAGGATACTTCATAAGGGCAAGTAATTATGCAATGATATTAAAGAAATAATTTGGAAATGAGTATTCCAACTAAAGCCTAAAAATTTAAAACATGACATAGATGCACATTATAATAGTAGATTACAGACTATATGGAAATTGGAATGTGAGAATGAAACATTAAGGAAAATGATGGAATAAGAATAATATAAGAATTATATTATCTAGAAAAATATGAAAAAGAAAATCTCAATATAGTAGTACTTGAAGAAATCATGTATGAAAAATGTCCAAAAATATTGGAAATATAAAGAAAATGCAATAGAATCCACAGAACAGTAACAATCAACATGTATTTTATATATGTGTGTGTGTGTGTGTGTATAAGCACTGTGCTAGGCACTGGAGATACTATTAACAAAGAACAACTTACAATCCAACTGGGGACACATAACAGGTACATATAAAATATGCAACATACACATAAAGTGAATAAATCTAAATATGTATGAAGTAATTAACAATAAGGTAATTTAGGATGGAAGGCATTATAAGAAAGGAGAACATGAAAAGTTTCATATAGGAAATGCCATATGAGCTATATATAAAGAGAAAAGAATTCTATGAGGTAAAAATAGGGAAGGTATATAATTCATGTATAGGGGACAGCTAGTGCATGCAGACAGGAAGTGGAATGACATGTTTAGGGAGAAAGAGAAGGTCAATATGGCTAGTTTATAATGTGTGAAATGAGGAGTAGTGTCTATTGTTGCTGAAAAAGAAAGGAGGGATAAGATTGTGTTGGTCATCAAGAACTAAGGCAAGAAAGTTTATATTTTACCCTAAAGGACCATGGACTTTCTAGAGTTGGCAAGTAGGGAACTCATTAGATTAAATCTATCCATAAGGAAAAAGTACTTTGCCAGCAGTGTGAGGATGTACTAGAGTAGTGAAATACTTAAGTGTAAGAAATATTATGACAAGATTTGTAAATGAATGGAGAGCTGTTTGTTGTAAGGATGAATGAGAAGACCTGGATAAAGTTGAGATTACAAACCTGGGAGATTGTAAAGATAGTGGTGTCTTTATCAGAAATGGGGAAGTATGAAAGAAGGGAATACAAGGGAAAGAGAATGAGTTCAGTTTTGGATATACTGAATTTTAGATGTCTTCTGGACATCCAACTTGGGATGTCTAACAGAATATTGATGATTGAGGAATGAAGCTCAGGGAAAAACTGGGATGGCTAGAAACATAAATCTAGGGTTTATCTGCATGGCAATGAGATCTGATGGAGTTATTGAAAGTATAGAGGGAGCAAAAGGATCTAGGACAGAATTCTAGGCAACATCCACAGTCAGAGGGTATAATGTAGATGATGAGCCAGCAGTCAGAAAGATAGGAGATGAACCAGGAGAGAGAACTATAAAAATCCAGAAAAAAAGAGTTCTCAAGAGGAGATCATGGTTGGAAGTGTCAAAAGAGGTAGAAAGGTTGAGAAGAATGAGGACTGACAAAAGATCATTAGAAGCCAGACACCAATGGGTTAAAGGAGAGGAGGGGGGGACAGAGAGACAGAAAGAGAGAGAAAGAGAGAGAGAGAGAGAGAGAGAGAGAGAGAGAGAGAGAAACAAAAGGAGGAGGAGGAGAGGAAAAAGGAGAGAAGGAAGAGGAGGAGGAGGAGAAGGTGGTGATGGTAAAGGTAATTAAAGTAGAGAACTTTATTGAAGAGTTTGGCCAAGAAAAGGAGAAGAGACAGATGATAGCTGAAATGATTTTTTCAAGACTAGGGGAGATTTGGGCATATTTGAAAGTAGTAATAAAGGAACCAATTGATTGGGAGAGTTTGAAGATTTCAGGTGAGGGGATGCCTAAGAATACAGTCTGCTGGAGAATATGGGAGAAGAAAGGATTGGCAAGAAGGATCACCTTTTTGTCAGAGACTGGATAACAGAAATTTCAAATTTATTTCACCAAGAAATATCATAATCAAATGTGTCAAATCACAACAAACACATTTTGCAAATAGACATGTTTACATATATCCATATATACAGAAGCATATATACACAGAGATATCTATCTTCAAATTTTAAGAACCAATCAAAATATCAAAAGATTATTCTTTGGCTACCATGATTCAAAAGAAAAACTAGAAGATAACAGAAAGAACAAAGGAGATTAATTGGTACCCCAAAGTAATAATTAAGCCCTGCAAAGCAGGCTTAATCATCAAAGAAAATAATTACATGTTGAGTAAAAAGAATGAATTCAAATCATTCTTTCAAATAAACTCAGGGGGAGCTGTGTATGGAACAAGAAAACTAATCAGAGAGCAAGAAATACTTTGAGGTGGTAATGAAAGAGTAGTAAATGAAATGTTTGTTTTCATGGGACTAGGACTAAACAAGGATATGAATGTAGCTGAGTTCTTTTATTGGCTGGTTGTTTTTGCTTTTAAAAAATCACCTTGTACACTAACAGAAAGAAGACAGAGAACATATCAATAAGATAAATAATCTAAGAGGTTAAAGTATAATTTAAGTAGGTTATAGTAATATGGATACTTTAGAAGATGTTAATCACATCTGGGGATCCATTGCTTAAACAAAGTAGAAAAGTATAGTTTAGCCCCTGGACTGGTAGGTTTTATTCTTATCATACACCCAAGGAGAAGATGAGAAGAAGAAGTAGGTAATTTTGGAAACAGAGGAGTGAAGTTCCAATCTGAATTATATGTGTGACAGCAGTCAACTTAGTTTCTTCATTGTTAATTGAAGTGTTTGTATAAATGGAAGATTCTTAATCTTTTTTTGTGTGTGTCATGGAATACATACTTCTAAGAATGATGCTTTTGAATAATGAAAGACAATGCTAAATTTTAGTTAGAGGTTCGCAAAAATAAAAAATGTCATTTTCCCCATCCAAGTTCATGGACTCCCTGAAATCTATCCATTGCAACCATGAGGATCAGTAGAAGCTAGTTTAAGAAGCTAGTTAAGACTAAATGATCTCTCAGGTCTCTTTTACCTTTAAGTTTAAAATCATTGAGATTGAGATGAAATTTCAGTCACCCTATTTTCAAATGTAGGCAGTATAATTCACTCATAGTTAAAATCATAAGATAACATTGAAAGAAGAGAGAAGTATGTTACTCTCAGAGTGATATAAAGACCTTGGCCCCAGGACTATTGTGTATGAATGCAAGGATTGGAAGACTGGGTCCTAGTTAACTACTAATCACTTTAATAAAATGTATTTAACCTTTTAAGAATTTTCATTTCTTCTGTTTAAAGTTCAGATTATGTAATATTCATTGGTCTTTAGTGAAAAAAAAAACGAACCTGAATCAGAGTTTATGAATTTAATATAATGTAGTCAAACTGTTTCTAAGTGAGGAGTTGACTGACACCTGATAGAAGTTTTAACCCTCCCCACCCCCAATAAGTCATTGTTCAAAAGTAATAGAAAGACTATATGGAATGGAAGCATATGAATCTTCACCTTTTGGGGAAAACTTCTTTTGCATACAACAAAAGTCATCTGTATTAAAGAATAGTTTTATGGGTAGGTATAATAAGTAATTGTCTATAACATTATTTCATAAGCCAAGATTTAACAGGAGTATGCAAGGTAAATGTTTAACAACCAGCTTTCAAAAAAATAAAAGTATACCAGAAACATTTTAAAATAAAATCTCCATTATTAACATTTTCTCTATTACTTTATTAAGTTTAGACAATCAACCAAAAAGAAAAAAAGTTAAACCCTGATTTGTAGTGTTTGCCAGCTTCTGAAGTATAAAGTATCCCTATGGAAAATTTAACAATCAGAAGTCAATTTGAGCTGGCCCTGACACACTACTGGCTAAGAAAGTCTATTACTCTCCTGAATGCTTCCTCTATTCCCTTATAAACTCTAAAATTCCACAGATAGACTTAGCTTAGTTTGATCCCTATTAAAATGCAAATAGTCTTTGGAGATACTACATTGAACTTCTTTAGAGTGATTTATAACTTAACATGAATGAAATTTTGGAGCATTTCATTACAACAATGTTTGCTTATAGAAAGAGGGAGGGCATCTAGGCAATGGATGAAAAGGGAGGCTAGGTATAGAATAGTGGCCCTGCCTACATTTATTAACCAATCTACTGATAGCAGTTCTCCAAAAGCACACAAAGATGGAACCTTCTAGGCAAAAAAGGAAAAAAAAACTCAGGATTTGAAAAACTGCACAGTTTTATTAAAATATGCTGAATCAAAGGAATGTTAACTGCCAATAAGAATCTCAAATCCAAAAGAATCTACTAATTCTTTTATGGGTATTTCCAAAGAGGGGGAGGGGGAAGAAATGTATGACTCAGGAGTTTCCTTTCTGCTAACCTGTGCTCCTGACTTGACTAATGAATCTTTTTATGTGCTCCTTAGGGCTTAATGTATGCATAATGGACTAATGGCAAAGAGAAAAGAAGACAGATGCATTCATTTGCATGAGCTAACTTATTACAAAGCTGAGCTTACCGAACAAAGACTACTATAGAGCATTGACACCCTAGGAAGTCCAAATGTACTGACAATTTCTTTCTTCTGTGATTTAAATTGCAAATATCTCCCACCAAATTAAGCAGGACCTTCCAGGAGAGACTGCAGTATATGCACATTAATAACAAACACAGAACATTAAATGAACAACTAATAGGGAGTGAGGAGCTTCTGGATTTCAGGCTTTTCTTAATCAGCCATATTTAATTATTGCAGGACAGAAATATCAGGTTTACAATAGATCAATAGTAATAATAGCTGACATTTATCTAAGACTTTAAGGTTGGCACTGCACTTTGCCTACCTTATCTCATTTGATCCTTACAACAAAGGTATTTTCCCTCTCTCACATTGTGAAGTAGTAATATCCAAAACTACTTGGCACTGGTTAAAAGAGAAAAATCACACCAGTGGAATGGACTAAGAAGAATCAGAAATAACTGAGTTCAATAATACAGTGTTTGATAAACCTGAGAACACTTGATTCTTGGAGTCGAAGAACCCCTTATTTGATAAGAACTTCTAGGAAAATAGGTGAAGCTAGGTAAAAAAATATGCATTTAGAATAACACCTTATACCACATATAACAAGCCCCAACTGTATTTAACTATAATATAAAAGGTCAAGCCATTAAGAAAAAATAAATGTGACTATTATCAGGCATATCTCATTGCTAAAACTAGGAGGCTTTCTCAATAAACAAGGATAGAAGTCATCACAAAAAAAGAAAATAAATCATTTTGATTATATTAAACTGAAAACCTTTTGGATAAACAAAATCAGTGCAACCAGAATAAAAAGTGAAATTGGGGCAACTAGGTAGCACAATGAATAGAGTGGATAGAGTAGGATAGAGATCAGAAAGACCAGAACTCAAATTCGGACACTTAATAGATTGACTCTGGGCAAGTCACTTAGCCTCAGTTTCCTCATCTGTAAAATGAGGATAATAACACCTACACTCCAGGATTATTGTGAAGATCAAATGAGAGAATAATTGTAAAACATAGAGCATAAGTGGCTGGCGCATAATAAGCACTACATAAATGTTAGCTATTATTATTGTGGTTGTTATTGCATAGGAAAACATTTTTGCATTAAATACATTTAACAAGACTAGAAATCCAAGATATATATATATATATACACAATTCACATAAATATATAAGACTAAGAGCTATTCCCCTATCAGTAAGTGGTCAAAGGAAATGAATAACCAAATTTCAAAAGAATTTCAAAGTAATCATAACTATATGGAAGGCTATTCTAAATAAATGCAATAAGAGAACTGCCAATTAAATCAACTGTGAGATTTCCCTTTACATGCAGTAAACTGAAAAAAATGGCCAAAAAATGAAAATACTCAATTTTAGAGACAGTAGAATGGCAGATACTAACTTATTACTGCTAGAGCTATGAAGTTGTCCAATCATTATACAAAGCAATATAGAACTGTGATGAAAAAAATAAGTCACTAAAAGATCTATGTCCTTTTTGCCCACGGGTACTGCTACTAGGCATGGACCATATGGAGGTCAAAGACAGAAAGAAAAACCTCAAGTATATCAAATGATTCATAGCAGCACTTTTTGTGGAAAGAAAGAACTGGAAAGAAATTAGACACTCATGAATTGTGGAAATGATAAACAAAAATAGCATGTGCCTATAATGCTATAGGAAATGAAAGAGATGAAGGACTCAGAAGAATGGGAAAGTTTATATGAATAAATGCAAAGTGAAGCAAGCAGAACCAGGACAATAATAAGCACAGTGAGTGGAACAATAGAAAGAGAAAGGAATAACAACAATAAAGAGAAGGAATAACAAGAATAACAACAAAAACTGAACACTCTACAATTATAATGACTAGTCTTGTTCCTGGAGAAGAGATGAGAAAATACATTTCTTCTTTCCAGAGGTAGGTGATAATGAATGTGAAACCACTTGACTTATGCATTGGTTAGTTAAGCTGAATTCCCTTTTTTCTTCTTTGTTACAAGCAATGACTGACTGGGGAAGGGAGGGGAGAAACATTCAGAAATGAAGGTGATATAAAAACTGAATAAATCAATAAAAAATTAAATAAATCCACCCTACTCCCTATTGATGACTCTATGAAGAGCTCAGGTAATACCATATCCTTTTTAGAGATAAGAAATGATGTCTCCTAAAGGTTAAATGACTAGTCCAGAATTATGCAATTAAGAGATAGGGTTTAATAGGAAGCCAATATGATTGCTAGTTCAAAGTTCATTTTACTATGTTAACCTTTCTTACTTAGTAGTTTTGTTAGTATACTAAAATGAACGTTTTCATCTAGAGACCCTTATAAAAATACAATAGGTTTTCACTTCTTGTTTTTTGCTCAGGCATTAAATCCTGATAATTTTTAAAACTCTGAAAGGTTTAAAATAACATATTTGATCAAATAAGGACTTAGCCAAAATGTTTAACAACAACAACAAAAAAAACATACAAAAATCTAAACAATTATTTATTATCTATTCAGTGCTAAGTACTTCACAAATATTATCTCATTTAATTCTCATAACCATCAGAGAAGAAAGTTTGCTATTATCATCCCCAATTCACAGATGAGGAAACTAAAGCAAGCAAAAACTAAGTGATGTAACTAATTATATAGGTTATACAACTAATAAATATCTGAGCCTGTATTTGAACTCAGGTCTTCCTAACTCTGGACTATCTACTCTACTGTACCACATACATGGCTACTTCTTAGGCATCTGGGCTTTCATACATAATTGAGCGTTTCATTTTAAAAGGCAAACTATTTCTTTTATTATGGCATGTCATGTTTAATAATGCTTTAGAGTATTTACTATTCTATTTTCTAACAATAATCATATAATTATTGAAACTATTTTTCAAGAATGTTACTTTAAGCTAATTTAAAAGCATCATTGTTACTAAACATAAAATGTTACAAAGAAAAGTGTTCTACTACATAAACATGCTTCTATCTATACAAATACGAACGATATATACATGTATATGTATATACCCAGATATATATAGGTAATATACACTATATCTATAGACACATATATAGAAATGTGTATATATACACACGCATATATATAGAATTACCCCTTTCTTATATGATCATTTTATTTACTGAAAAGGTCAGGGAAAAATATTTGTGTGAGAAACAGAAATTTAGCTTGAAGAGAAGGATAGATAGTGTAGAGAAGCAGAGAATCCAAGAGAAAACAATTCTCTGATAAGATGTACCAAGAAGATCTGAGATCAGAGGCAAAAGTACCATTAATGCTCTCTTCAATAATGAGATGATTGAGGTCAGTTCCAATGATCTTAGATGAAGAGAGTCATCTACATCCAGAGACAGGACTGTGGGAACTGAGTGTGGATCACAACATAGCATTTTCACTCTTTTTGTTGTTTTTTGCTTGCCTTTTTTTCTTTCTCATTTTTTCCTTTTTGATCTGATTTTTCTTGTACTGCATGATAATTGTATAAATATGTATACATATATTAGATTTAACATATATTTTTAACATGTTTAACATATATTGCATTACTTGCCATCTAGGGGAGGGGATGAGGGGAAAATGTGGAACACAAGGTTTTGTAAGGGTCAATGGTGAAAAATTATCCATGCTTATGTTTTGAAAATAAAAAGCTTTAATAAAAAATAAAATGCAAAAAAGTACTCATTGATGTTGAAGATGAGTATAATGCATTCTTTCCTAGCAGTTAATTTGAAGATGACAAGTTTCATGACTTTGGAGTTTACTTCTGGGAAATGAGTCAAAAAACTATTTGGGGACTATAAGACAACTGTATAAATATTCTAATTATATTAGCATAATGAATATTTGCATCGTATGTGATAGAAATATGAATTTGGGGTTTTTCCTGTCTGAGAAAGATCACTTAGAAAGATCAAGAGGTCCTAATTCAAGACATTAGAACTTAGATCAGAAACTGTGTTGTTTTTTTTTTTTTTCTAAAGCCAATTTGAGAAGAAACAGCTATTGAGAGAAATTACTTACAGAAGACAGAACATAGAAGCTGACAGTACTGAAAAGTTGGGAGAAGAGAAATTGAGAAATGACAAACAACAACATAGCTAAGAATCTAATGGGAACTAAGTACCACTGATACCAGCTGGCTAAAGTAGTTTATACTGAACTGATATGGAAGCTGATATGACTGAAGGAAAATATCCAATACTGTATGATGAGTTAGTCTACCTTGTTCTTTAGTGCCATTTGCAATCTGAAATAGGAGAACCACTTTAAAGAATTGCCTACATTGCTCTATAATTTCAGAAGAAGAAACTCCTCAAAGCTTATAGATATGAACTGAGTAGCTTTATAGATTCCAGGATTAAAGGGAACTCCTTTTCCTGAAGTAGCATGTGCTACCTTAATACCTAATCAAAGAAACAGAATTGAAAATCTCTGAAGACCTAAGATCTTAACACTGTTTAAAGGGGCCCAATATTATTAGAAAAATAGCTTCATTCAGCAGGAGAGAGGAGAGGCTCAGAATAGGAACAGGTGATGTGTGGTACAGATTGCTACCCAGAAAGACCACAAGTATTCAGGTCTACAGTTTGAATCATGAGCTGTTACCCATGTTTCTCATTGTTAGGTTTCTATAAGTTTGTGCCCCCCCCCAGTGACCCTGATTTAAGAATGGATTATTATTGGATACAATGATGGTTATTTGAGTATTCTTTATTTTACCTTCTCTTAATCAAATGCTTTGTTGATTATTCTTGTTTTGTCTTTTTGATTAGTAAATGTTTCATGATTAAGAGCTAATGATGCCATTGAAATTTATTATGTAAATAAGAAGCAAAGTGAAGGTTCTAAACAACAGCTGTGAGTAGTGGATATTAATTTTTATCACACCATATTTACCTTTAAATTCTTGTGGGTACACTTATATACTTGTATATGTATACTTGTTGTCAGTATATAACTTTCATTGTAGTCTACATTAAATGACAGTTGACTATAATAGAAGGGCTATATAAGCAAACAATTAACATATAGGCCAAGGCTAGACTTGACTGGAAGGGCAGATAGGTAACTCAGTAGATAGAGTACTAAGTGCTTTGGCATCAGGAGGATCTGAGTTCAAATCTAGTCTCAGACACTTATTAGATGTTTGATCTTGGCTCTGTTTGCCTCAGTTTCCTCATCTGTAAAATGAGCTGGAGAAGAAAAATAGCAAATCGCACCAGTATATTTGTTAAGAAAATTCCAAAGGCACCACAAGGAGTTGGACATGACTGAAAAACAATTGAATAACAAAAAATGAAGATAATGATGAATGTAATGTCTGCCTCAAAGATTTTTTTGAGGTTCATGATATAATGTATATAGAATACTTTGTAGATTTTAAAGAACTATATAATGCCTCAGTTACAATGATGATGATGTTGACGTTACTGTAAGTACATGTATATGTATATGTATATGTATATGTATATGTATATGTATATGTATATGTATATGTATATGTATATGTATATGTATATGTGTGTGTGTTTGTATGTATGTAAGTTCCAAGTGCCAGTCATTCCTATGTTGTTTAAAGGAGTCCTTACTAAGCTGTATAACAACAGTGAGTTATCTAACACTTAGTCCACCGAGAAGGTCATACAATTCTTCTCAAAATAATAACTTTGGGCTGAAACATCAGGCAGTACTCCCTTCTCAATATCTAGAAAAACATTCTTGCTCTCTGTTAAACTCAGTAATGTATTCTCACATTGAAATACATTTTTCTCTCCTATCTCAAATCTCAATACATATTTCCAGGGAAAATATCATTATTTGTCTTTTTTTGTTGTAATTTTTTTTTCTTTTGGTCTTAGCAGTTTCCATATGTGGTCTGAATAGAATGTTCACTCACTTTTTATCAGCCCCAAGATTTATACTCTTTATGAACACAAAAGAGAAGACATTTTCCCTTCATAAATATAATTTCCTACCAGCTTCTTTAAAATGTCATTGAAGAATGTTGTTCAAAGCCCTGGAGAACACTTCAATAATTTCCTCTTTCACCCAAGTGAAAAAGGATATCTCTGTCAACTGAAGAAAAAGCATCAACAATTAACACCTCAGAATGCTTTAGGGAAATTATTTAAATTAAAAGAATAATACTAATGTTTCATACTTCCTGAATTTCTTAGATTGAATTATCATCAATGGTATAAGTAACAATCTTTTCCTTCTTCCTGCTGACCTATCTTTCTACTTTCTATAGACAGATTGAAGAGAGAGAAAATGTTGGAATAACTGATGGCACAAGACCTAGAGGAGTCAAGAGAAGATGAAGAATATGAGGGAAAAGGATGACTTTGGAAAGGAAAAAGGCCATCCCTTCCTCTAAGTTAGTAAGAAAAAAGAACAGAATAGACGAAGATAGAAATATGTATTTTTAGGTGTGATACAAGGAAGATAAGGGAGTTCATGAAATATGGTTTTAAAGTGCTATAAAATCATGCATATCCTTTGACCTAACATTACTACTACTAGGCATGAATCCCCAAAGAGATTCTAAAAAAGGGAAAAGGACTTATGTGTGCAAAATTATTTATAGCAGCTTTTCTCTCAGGGCAAAGAATGAAAACTGAGGGGATGTCCATTAATTGGGGAATGGCTGAATAAATTGAGGTATGTTGGTGCAGCTAGGTGGCGCAGTAGATACAGCATCAGTCCTGAAGTCAGGAGGACCTGAGTTCAAATGTGATCTCAGACACTTAACATTCCCTAGCTGTGTGACCCTGGGCAAGTCACTTAATCTCAAATGCCTCAGCAAAAATAAATAAATAAATATATAAATTGAGGTATGTGATTAGGATGAAATATTTTTTTTTTTGGGGGGAAGGATGAGCAGGATAATCTCAGAAAGCCTGGAAAGTCTTCCATGAACTCAAGCAAAGTGAAATATACTGTGTACAAGTGATCATGATTCCACAACTACTATGAAGGACTTTTGATGAAAAAATGCTATTTGTACTGAAAGAAAGAATTGATTGTATCTGAATACATATTGAAGCATACTTTCTTTTCTAACTATTTTTCTTAAAGATTTTTTTTTTGGGGGAAGGGAGAAATCTATGTTTTCTTTCACAACACAACTTTTATGGATATGTTTTGCATAACTTCACATGTGACTTTGGGAGGTGGAAATGAGGGAGAGAATTTGGAACTCAAAGTTTTAAAAACAAATGTAAAAATTGTTTTATATGTAACTGGGAAAATAAAAATGCCAGATATGAAATACAGAGTTTATTTTTCTCAGCAAAGTAGGAGAAGAGAAAATGAGTAAAGGTTGGTTTTGAGGCTACATGGAAAGAATGTTTGTCATAGTTCTCAAGAGAGTGAAATAAATTTTTTAAAAAGTCATGCACCAATTCTCAGCCTAATTCAGAATACATAACATGAATTTATATGGTACTCAGTAAGCACAGTGGTATCTTCTCCCAGTACTGTTCAGAGGCTTAAAAGAAGAATGGGAGAAGAGAAATAGTTAGGGTGCATCCAGGATTGAAGACTGGAAGGATGTGAATAGTAGAAAGGCAAAAAAAAAAAAAAAAAGACAAGGGAAGGGGGCATGTATGGTCCAATCCCTGGTTTATATATTTACTTTAATTCAAAAATAAATAATCTGATTAAGTTTTAACTTAAGTCAACCCTGTAAGAACAGTTGCAATGTAAAATATAATCAGAAAACATATTAAGGCAGATGATTGAAAGTAAGGCTTTACTTCAGTTTATAAATATTTATTGCTTGTCTACTCCTATAGTTAGTATTCTTGTTTGACCAGTGATAAATATATGCAAAATGCTAAATATATGTAAAATATGTATAAAATGTGGAAAATATATGTCAATGTATATGAAACATACAAAACATGTCAATATGTGTAAAATGTACATTACAAATCTGGTCCTTGCCCTGAATGAATTTGTAACTTTATTAAATTTAATATACGTGGAAAAATGAGAGAAGAAACAAGATAGAGTATTAAATCACTAAAATGTGACACAGACAGATGGAGTTTTAGAAGGATGTAAAGGAAGAAATCGAGGGAGGAAAAGGTTGAAGATTTAGTAGAACAGTTGAGACTTGGATTGGGCTTTAAAGAATGGGCAGGATTTGACTAAGTAGAGAAAAGGAGAATGTTAGAGTTGGAGGAATGATTTCTATTCATTTAATTAGGACAATTAATGTTTTTACTTAATTAGAAAAAAGCGACAACTTATGTGAATTAATTTATGGCAAAGTAGACAAAACTATGAGAATAATATATACATACATATAAATCTATCTATCCTTAATACACATATACACAGGTTTGTGAATACACATAGATATGCAAGTTAGCATGCAATCCTATGTAGGTTAAACATGCACAATTCTTCTAACCATATCTACTTATGTTTTAAAACAGTTCCTTGTGAATTAGAAGGTCGCCTTAAATTATAATTGTTCCATATTTATTTTCCAATCATATATAGCATGCATCCACTCATTAATTCATTCAACAAATATGTATTATTAATCTAGCTAGATATAGAATTAAAGAGGAAGACAGAAGGTTGTTGGGCTGCCTTGGGGAAACTGTCAAGTTCCTTTGAAAAGCCCAAATCTCTTTCTGAACTAAGGGCTAGCTTTGTAATAACAAGAGCTTACTGGTGCAAGCTGAGAACACTAAAGTTTACAAAGAATTGAAAATGACTATCACTCAAATGACAATGAAGCAGCAAATGGGTTTGAGTAGACATATGACAAATAAAACATTTTAAAGGAAAAATTAATTAAAAGATCTCATTAAAGAAATATATGAGTGAAAAAGATTGGCTGATCGGTGAGTGAAGCTAACCCATGAAGAGTCTCCATATTTTATGTGGTCTCACTGCAGGGGAAACTGAGGAAAACTTCCAGTGCACTAGGGAGATCTCTTGTCATGAATCTATTTGAATAAATATCTGTGCACATGTACATATACACATATGCATGTCTGAATATAGACACAAATAAATCTACAGGTGAATGCACAATATATATATATATATTTATACATATATGAATGCACATGCAGATATACTGATATATACATTTATATGTGTATATGCATATCTATGTATATTTACAAACCTATACATATGTGTATTAAGGATAGATGGACAGATAGATAGATTATATGTATGTATATACACATTTATGTATAGATAGATATTGAGAACAGCTAGAGTGACTCCATAAAGTGCCAGATCTGAAGTCAGTCATCTTCTTTAGTTCAAATCCAACCTCACACACTTTCTAGCTATGGGATCCTGGGTAAGTTACTTAACCCTTCTTGCCTTAATTTTTCCATTTATGAGAAGAAAATGATAAATCACTCAATGATAAAGTCAGATAGATATGTAGATATCCATGTGGCTTTATCTGGTTAAAATGAAAGTTCTTTGATGGCACTTCATTTCAGTCTCTGTACCTGAATCATTGTGTGGCAGATTTAGGTATTTAAGAAATAGTACAAATGGAAAAGACAAGTCCAAATTTGCTAAAACCACAGGAGGGTGAAGAGAGGCCAGAAGGAATGGACATTTTTGTCTGGAGGAGTAGGGAAGGGTCAAGGAAAGCTTCATGGAAGAAATATCACTTGAGCAGGGCTTTGAAGAAGGGAAGGATTTCATTAGGCAGCAATGTTGAGGGAGGATTGTATTGAGTGCTATTATTCTGATAACATAACAGAGCATAGTAAACATGAAAAAATAATCTTGGTTCATCAAATGGTTTCATTGAAATCACAGGCAGGAAGAATGATTTCTTAAAAATCACATTTTTCCTCCTTAACAATTACCGTACCCACATCTGCCACTTTATTCCATTTTCAGAGTCTGTTTACCAGAAAGATACAAAAGTGAGAGCACAATGGTGGGGCATATCAATGAGGCTTGAACAAAAGCTGCAGCAACCAAAAATGAATCACACCCTTCTTTACCCAGTATAATTTCAGCTTGGCTTGATGTGTAAACTACTCTATACTGCAAGCTTGGATCTGGCTGCAGGGGATTAAAAATATATTCTTATCAAAGAGAAGTGTTAAATTCTATTTTGTATTTTTATTGTTGATATATTCCTGCTATTTCCTTAAACTTTTCCTGAATTGGTGGCAAACTGGGACCAATGAAGAATTTTCATTATTTAACTTTCTCCATTTTTATTTTGTTAGATTCTCCCAACAATTTCTCTTTCTCCATGAATGTTTTAGCTATGACAAAATGTCTGAGCCTGAAGAAAGAACTCTGACCTTTAAAATTCTCCAGCTTCCAGATGACCTATATTTTATTTCATTAGTCTTGGGTAGCAGAAATCTCTATTGGGAGCTTTACGTTTGGTGCATTTACTACCCAACATGCAATGAAAATATATTATAAAACTTAAAGTGTGTTATAAATGTGTCTTGTTGGTGTTATATAAGAAAAAGAGATTATTGAATGGTAACCTGATTAATACCTTGTGTATATATTGAAATACAATAAGCAAAAACTGCTTGGAAAGGAATTAGTTTCTTCACAACTAAAAATAAATCTTCCCCCTTTTCTCTCTTGCAGGATAATATAGCTCTTGTGTTACTTGATTTTTGTTTTTTTTTTGTTGTTGTTGTTTTGTTTTGAAACCTAAGAGCATATCTGGGACTCTAAATTTATATCTGGAAAAGACTTGAGAGATTATCTCATATAATGCCCTCACTTTGCAGATGAGGAAACTGAGGTCCAATTAAGTGATTTACCAAAGATCATATAGGTAGTAAGTGAAAAAAAAAAAACAAAAAAAAACTAGGATTTCAATTGACTCAGTTTCTTTCCACCTAAAAGATCTATTTCAGTCAATACATCAAACATTAGTTTTCAATAATAATTTTTATTGTTTTCAGTCACATCTAACTCTTCATGAGCATATTTTGAGTTTTCTTGGCAAAGATACTGGAGTGTTTTTTCATTTCCTATACCAGCTCTTTTGCAGATGTGGAAACTGAGGCAAATCTGCCCAAATTCATATAGCTATTAAATGTCTGAGGGTGAATTTGAAGACAGTTCTTTCTGACTCCACATCTGGTGCTCTAACTACTGCAGTACTTGCTACTGCTGCTCAGTTGTTTCTAACTTGTCCAACTCTTCATGATCTTATTTTGTGTTCTCTTGGCAGAGACACTGAAGTATTTTTGCTATTTCCTTCTTTATTCATTTTATAGATGAGGAACCTGGAGTAAACAGGGTTAAGTGACTTGACCAAAGTCATACAGTTTAGTAAGTGCTTGAGGTTAGATTCGAACTCAGGAAGATGAATCTCCTCAACTCCAGCCCGGGCATTCAATCCATTGCTCCATCTAGTTGCCTCATTCAATAATAATCATTAATATTTATGTAGTATTATATAGCACTTTACAAATATCATCTCATTTGATCCTCACAACAACTTTAGGAAGTGGGAGCTATTATTTGCATTTTCCAGTTGAGGAAATTGAGGTAAACAGAGTTAAGTGATTTGTCCACAGTCACACAGTTAATAAGTGTCTGGTGCTAGATTTGAACTTTTGAATCCAAGCCCATGCTTGACCCACTTTGCCACTTAGCTGTTGCTAATATTTATCCTAACAATTAGACACACCCTCAGTTTGGTTTTTCCTTTTTAATGCTAGGAGGGAGTAAATACATTAGAGTATGTTTTTGTTCATCATCTCAGTGAGATCACTGGCTTTCCCAATTCATAAAAGTACACCCAATGTATGATCCATATTACTCCCTGCCAAAGATACTTGTTACAAACAAGTTACTCTGATCTCTGATTCCCAATAGCATCTTCTTGTCTGTGGGATGTATCTATAGCAGATTGTCCTGGGTCTAATGTGTGGACTGGTCATTTTTGGTGAGCTTAATGACAGAACCCTAACCAGATGACCCCAGATAGAGATCTACTTACCTCCTTAGTAGCCTCCAAAATGGACTATTTAAATTCTGGAAAACCTTTTTATCCATGAAATCCTAATGAATTAGGTCCTTGAGGTGAGATGGCTTCAGCTCTCATTTTCAACACTAAGCACCCAGCATAGGATATAATACATAGTAGGCACTATATTGGTGCAGTATATACAGCACCAAGCATGAAGTTAGTAATATTCCTTAGTTCAAATTTGCCTCAGACACTTATTAGCTATGTGTCCCTGGGCAAGTCCCACTTACCCTCTTTGTCTCAGTTTCCTTATCTGTAAAATGAGCTGGAGAAGGAAATGGCAAATGACTGCCCAGAAAACCACAAATGGGGTCTCAAAGAGCCAGATACAACTGAACAATAACAACAGGCACTAAATAAATGCTTGGGGTTGATCATACCACATATAAAACAAATCCAAGCCACTGACACATCAGATTGCATGCATACAAATCAGACTTGCTTGGCTTTAATTCTATTATCATGGCAGCAGAAATCTCTGTTCTTCCCTTCTTTTCCAGATTCTTTTTGTGTGCTGTCTGCCCTCAAGAGATTGCAAACTCCTTGAGGACAGGAATTTTTTTTCCCCTTATTTGTAGCTCTATCTCTTAGAGTGTATAGCACATAGTAGGATCTTAATGACATGTTTACTGTATTATATTTATTGTATACCAAAGAGGAAAATGTTGCACAATACAGAATCCTGCCAATATTTTATTTAATAAAATTGAAATATGATTAGTAATTTTTTTTAAAACAAAAGTCATAGATCTCAGGTTAAAAATCTGGGTTCTAAACAATTATTATACTCTGAAGGACTTATGATGAAAAATCCTGTCTATGAGTAGAGAAAGAACTTATTCTGAATACAGATTGAAGTATAATTTCTTTTTTTTATTTTTATTTTTTCTTGAAGGTTTTTTTAAGGAGAGTGAAATTTATGTTTTTCTTTCACAATGTGACTTTTATGGAAATGTTTTGCATAACTACATATCTACAAAGAGAATCTGGAACTCAAGATTTTAAAAACAAATGTAAAAATATTGTTTTAAATGTAACTGGGGAAAATTAAAAAATATTAATTAAAAAAAGGAACACAAGGTAAACAATAAAGGATTCAACCAAACAGAAAAAATGTAATTAGTATTTAGACATCAAAATGCAGAAAATTCTACTGGGCAATTAACTACCCGCACACTGCAGTAGCAAAGGAATTCATCGTGTCTGCCATATTTGGGGTATTATTCAGCATGCTATGTCAAGATTAGAAAAAGACAAGAAAGAAATCTTCCTTGAAAATCAGACAAGTCAAATAAATAATATCCTAACTGTAGGATTTGAGGTCTAGTTTGGCACCTTCTCTTTTCCCCTTTTCAAGACGAGACAGGAAAACATTAAATGCCTCATTTCTAAATGGGCAAACCCACAGATTATTGGAAAACCTGTCAAACCTAGAATCTATTGCATCCAATAACTTGGGAAGGGAAATACACTTCAAAGTAGTCAGTCACACTGGAACTCAACAGCAATCTGTCTGGTAAAAGATATTTGAAACAACAGATTAAAAACAACAACAACAACAACAAAAACAAACATAGCTGTTGGGTTAACTTATAATGCCTTAATATTTGGAATCAATCTTACCATTGAAAATTTCAGCTAGGCTGAAATATGATATAAAATTACCTCATTTAAAAATATTTCATTTTTCCTCCAATTACATATAAAAATAATTTTAACTCTATTTGCTTTTAAAGTTTTGAGTTCCAAATTCTATCCATCCATCTCTCCTCCTCCTTGAGATAATAAGGAATATGAAATAGGTTATACATGGTAATCATGTAAAGCATTTCCATATTTTTCATTCTGTGCAAGAAGATAAGGAAAGAAGGCAGGAGAGCAGGAGGGAGGGGAAAAGGAAGGAAGGAAGGAAGGAAGGGAAAGAGGAAGAGATGGAAGGAGGGAGGGATGGAAGGAGGGAAGGAGGGAAGAAAGGAAGAAGGAAGGGAAGGAGAGGAGAGAGAGGGAAGGATGAAAGGAGGGAAAGATAAAGGGAGGAAGAGAGAGAGAGAGGGAAGGGATAAAGGGAGGAAGGAAGGGAGGAAAGAAGAAAGGAAGGAAGGAAAGAAGGAAGAGGAAGGGAGGGAAGGAGGGAAGAAGGGATGGAGGGAGAGAGAGGGAAGGAAGGGAGGAAGAGAGGAAAGAAAGGAAGAAGGGAGGAAAGTAGAGAGGGAGAGAGAGGGAAGGAGAAAGGGACAAAGGGAGAGAGAGAGAGGGAGGGAAGGGAGAGAGGGAGGAAAGAATGGATAGAGGGAGGGAAGGAAAGAGGAAGGAAGGGAGGAAGGAAGAGAAGGAGAGAGGGAGGGAGAAAGAATGAGGGAAGGAGAGAGGGAGGGAGGGAGAGAGGGAGGAACTGAGGAAAGAAGAAAGGGAGGGAGGGAGCAAAAAAGGAGGGAGAGAGGGAAGAAGAAAAAGTATGCTCCAGTTTGTATTCAGACATCAGTTCTTTCTCTGAAGGCAAACAGCATTTTTCATCATGAGTTCTTTTTTTTTTTTTTGCTGAGGCAATTGGGGTTAAGTGACTTGCCCAAAGTCACACAGCTAGGACATGTTAAGTGTCTCAGACCAAATTTGAACTCAGGTCCTCCTGACTTTAGGACTGGTGCTCTATCCACTGCACACCTAGCTGCCCCTCATCATGAGTTCTTTGGGATTATCTTGGATCATTGTATTGCTGAAAATAATCATTTTTTTTCAGAGTTCTACATCATAAAATATTGGTCTTACTATGTACAATGTTCTCCTGATTCTACTAACTTCATTTTGCATCAGTTCATGGAAGTTTTTCCAGGTTTTTTTTTTTTAAATCATCATCCTTGAAATTAAAAAAAAAATTAAATGGCAAACTTTTAAAGGAGAGACTAAGTTTTATGATTATCCCTTTTACTTACCGATCCCTTTGAAAATCAGTCTTTTGATTATTATTTTTTGCACTTAATTTTTGAAAGCCATTTTCCTTACTTGAGAAGACAGAAGTAAGTGAAACAGCTCATGACTGGTTCTGTGTTACTATAGAGGGTATATCACTGAATACAAAGGAAATTTTTGGCTTACTGTAAGAATTTTATAATAATCTGTACTGTCCAACAATGGAACAGGAAGTTCTGTAATGTGGTAAATTGTCTGTCACAGAAGTATTGGATCAGAAGCTAGATTTCTACTTTTCTTGTCAGCTCTGGCAGCATGCTATTGTGGATACATTACAGAATTAGGAATCAGAGAATTTGAAAGGAAATCCCAATTCTACTGTTATATGGTTCTGGATTGCTTCAGTTTTCTTATCTGTAAAATGGATTGTTGTGGAAAATATTTTTTGTATAAGTAACATATAAATTGGGATTACTGGGATGATTCTGAGAAGAAATTCTCATTTGAATTTGAACTAGAGAGTCTCAATTTCCTTTTCACCTCTAAGATTCTTTGATACTGTAAACTTAAATTGCAAGGCTATGGGAACATGTCATTTTTGCTGTCATTATTTTCATAGAAGTTTGGAAAATATCTGGAAGATATTTTAATTTTATCCCATACTATGACAAGACAGGATGAAAATGATAAATATCTATTTATACACACACATACACACACACATATATGAATAATGCATCTCCCCTATGTCCAAAGCAAATGTATTTTGCTCCAAAGAGATGTTTAATACATTACTTTCTTTAAGGGGAGGATAGATAAAAGAATTTCCAGGCAGGATGAACATTTAATGAAAGACACATATATTTGCTTCATCACTATAAAGTAATTGACATAATTCTGGATTTAGACAAAAGAGTCAAAGTTTAACATTGATGAAAAATTAAAATACTTTATGTTAAAAAATTAAGGCTGCTCAATTTTTATTGAATTTACTCTTTATACTACAGCATAGCTCATATACTTGGGACACCAAAGACTATAGGGAACAATGGGTCTCATGCAGTGTAATTAAAAAGTTGTTATATCTTGATGTATCCTCTAGGGGCACTAATTAAGCATTTGTTAAGATGACATCAATGGGCAGCTTGAAGTTCAAGGGTACCTGGAGGTTATATATGAATATATAGATGTAGCTCTAATCTGCCTTTTTTAGAATATGAGCCAGGAGAGTCAACTCCCATGGAAAGGCCAAAGACTACATTGCAATGCAGCTACTACTGAACAAATAAACTTCATCTGTACACAGCTGATAGTAATTAGTCTTTTCAGTCCTACCTGAAGGCATCCATCCATACCTAGACAATACAAAGAGTTGTATCTTTGGCAATGAAAGTCTTTCTGTGACTGGAGAGAAGATGAGAAGGAATTTTCTAAGGTTCAGGTCCTAAACTTTTCTCTTAGATATTCAAGCCTTTTGGGTACATTTCAATGACATTTCCAGGCCTTGTCAACACTAAGTGATTTAAAATTCAGAGAAAAGTCTTTCTAAAGAAGGATTACTGAGTCAACTCTGATAACCCTGGGTCTTCAGCATGAGAATAAAACCTGCTTTGTAAGTCTAATTATTACATGCTTAGAAAGAAGGGGTCAAATCTGGGGCTTAACTTGAATAAATCAGAAAATAGCAAGGACACTAGAATGTCTCCTCACCAGAGATACCTCCATTATTAATTCAAATAGCTTATCCACAGAAATTAAAATCTGTTTAATGAATAACTAAGGAAGTCTAGGACTACAGTCTTGTGATACTTTATCATTATCGACAAGAATTCATAGAACATTGTGCAATATTCTATGGGAATACATTTCCTAAAAATCATGGACATGAAGAATGTGAAAGTTTGATAATGGCAGTCCAAGGAGAGATGGGATGATTAGCCATGGGAGATACAGGAGAATGGATTTAAATTTCAGGCAGATGATGAACTGGTGGCTGGTATCTTAGATACCTACCAACTTTAAAATTCTGTTGTTCTATGGAAAGGGTGAATAACTCATTCTTATGGTATCATCCCAAATAAAACCACAAGGCCTAAATATAAAAATATTGCCCTAAGTCACTTAATTTTAACATTCTAGAATGAAAATTTTCAATTCATATAGAACAGAATGCCAATTATACACAAAGATTCTAAGAAACTTTATTTTTTTCTTTTCAATTGTAAAATCTCAATTTCCATTTGATCTCTATCAAAGGGTCCAATTCCATATGAACAACTGAATATTTAATTGTATCATTTTCCACTTATGGAATCATATACTTAAAAATTAACATGCTAGAGTTCTTGGTTAATTTGCAGATAAAATTATGCTATACCCCATAATATGGCTGTTTCAGAGCACACAAACATAATTTTGATTGTAAATATTTAAATATCTTAACATTCTCAAATCTTTTGGCAAGTGCATTTATTCCCAAAAGGAAATCCTTCCATGATTAATGTGTTCCAGATAGATATGGAGTAGGTAGCTCCATTAAATGAGCAGCCAGATGACACAATGAATAGAGGGCTGGATCAGGAACCAGGAAGATTCATCTTTGTGAGTTCAAATATGGCCTCAGACACTTACTAGCTGTGTACAATCACACTGGGAGAATCACTTCTTGTTTGTTTCAATTTCCTCATTTGTAAAATAAGCTGGAGAAAGAAAACTACTCCACTAACTTTGCCAAGAATGCTCCAAATGGGGTCATGAAGAGTTGGACACGATTGAGATGACTCAATAACAAAATTTCATTTATGTATATTTACCACTATTCAGTTCTTGAGTTCCTGTGTTTTTCAGCAATTCTAAAATTCATAAGTCCTAAATGTTGTAATACTCATGGTCATTCATTCTGCTAAAATTTTGGATGGTGAAATGTATTTTTAAGCCTATTGCAGTGATCTAATTCTTTTGGGAATGAATCAAGAAATACCTCAATTTTAAAAGTTGTCAAAGGAAATAATTCTAAGTCTAAAAAGCAAGTGGGAAGAAAGGAACAGGAAAAAAAGTGCTTCAGGTTTTCAGATATCTTTTATTCAGAAGACATATCTTCTTCTACTCCAGTTATTTCTTGATCTGTCTGCTATTTATCAGTGAACAAATATGTGCCACTGGAAAAATCACCACCAAAAAAATAAAGAAAGAAACTGAGAATGAATATCAATTCAAGTAATTTGACAAAGGAAGTCCAAGAAAGATGGATTCTCACAAGTTGGCAGATTCTTCCAAAGCCCACATTTTAAGAGTGCATTGGTCTGAATAAGAAGTTTTCTAAAATACATACTATGTTCATAATTGAACAAGTGACAAATTTAAAAAAAAAATGGGGGCCAAGTCGGAGGGTTCCAGGCTCGTGAGGCGACAAGATTTAACAAATAAAATAACTGATGATCCAATAATCTGGTCTAACCTGGGATGCTCTGTCTCCTCACAGCCAATGCTCCATCAGGTGGCTTTGTCTGGCTGGCGGACTTAGTGTAGGGACTCTCATCTGCAAAGGTACAATGAAGGATTTAGTTAATTTCAACCCAGGTTCTGGTTCAATGAAGATTTTTAATAGACTATCATCTAAATGCCAACTACCTCGATTCATTGGCAAATATGTGTTTATGATCCAGGAAGAGAATGGTTTATTGTGTGCAAAGAATAATCAATTATTGTATAAGGAACTCCTTTAGAAGATCCCAGAAAGTGAAGAAGAATGTGTGGTTCCATGAAGAGAAACTGTTTATGATCATCAGGAGAAGGACAGAGATATAATAAAGTAGAGCTGAGACCTCCAGAAAAGAGAGACTATAATAGAGATGAATCTTGCTTGTTTTAGATGCCCTTTCATCTCATTGACTATGTGACCAGGTACACCAAACCTGATATAGAAAAGAGGTATATAGAGAAGGAGAACTTTTAGGAGCTGAGCTGAGAACAGAGAAAGAAAGATAGCTTAAAAGTGAGAAGACTGAAAGCTCAGTTTGGTTTCAATAGTTCTATGTAAGTGTAGAATAAGAAATTCAAGACACTACAGATAACAAACAACAAAAGCTTATATAAAATGTGTCTGCAAGAGGTAGGATTGAAGTTAAAGTTACAAAAATTCTAAGTGGCAAGAACAAAACCCTTAAATATCATTTCCTTCTAAAATATTTAAATCAATCCTTGGACAAAAGAATAACAATTGGATAACAATTGTATCAAACAGGAAACACCTAAGCTATATCATATGGAAGAATTCTTCATGGGGATGGGAAAGTACACTGATTGACAGAAACTTCTTAAGGAGAAATCTTTAAAAATTATTCAAATACTGAACAAACAAGACAGGAGCAGAAATGATTTAAAGAGAAGTCCAGCCAATTATTTTGTGTGACTGGGTGGCTCAAATGATTGTTTCTGGCCACATTTTCAGAGATTTTACAGGAAATCATTAAAAGATTAAAAAAACTTACTGTGCATGGAAAACTATTAAATATTATAAGGAACTAATTCAGCACCAAAGCTTTATCATCTGAAACCATTAATTCTCCCTACTAAGTGGTCCGTATTTCAAAAGTGAGACACCAAATTTTTCCCCAGGATGTTTTTATGAGTTAACTGATTCACTATTACTTCTTAAAATTAACAAGGTCTCTATAAGCAATGACAAAAAGAAAAGATTAAGGCTGCTATAAACTACAATTACCTTCATAAATCTAAATCAGACAGCTTCATATTTACATACCATTTTTCATATGTCTTTATGTTATCTCAGTTATAAAGCTAAATTGCCAACTTTTATGTATCAAACATGACTTACCCCCATTATATAGTTCATGACATGTCATGTCTTTGAAACTCATCAGCATCACATACTCTACCATCATAAATAACAGCATAAAATTGCTGCATTAATACAACTCTATTGTCTTCAATTAGTCCCCATACCCTAGACTACATCTCTTACAAATTGCAATTTCATAACCAAGCTATGAAATTCAGGCAATTAGACTGAGCAATGCAGTGCATCATCAAAAACTTTATAATCAAGCCAGAACCCTGCATCAAGAGCACAAAACCTGTAGCTACAAGTACCAGGACAATATCTTGGAACTCTTAAATGATTGCTCATTTTGTCCCTATTCTAATTTATAATGGGTGGTATTTGCAGCCTACTCTGATTTATAAAAAGCTTTATGGACATTTTCTCATTTGATTCTCACAATAACTCTGAGGAGTAGATTTCATAACTTCTACTATTCCCATTTTACAGATAAGGAAACTGAGGCTCAGAAATATAAGAGAATTAGGGTAGCTAAACGGTGCAGTGGATAGAACACCAGCCCTGGATTTAGGAAGATCTGGGTTCAAATCTGAACCTAGAAACTTAATACTTATTAGCTACATGACCCTGGGCAAGTCACAATCCCAATTGCTTTGCAAAAAAAAAAAAAAAAAAAAAAGACTTTTTCATGATCACACAACTAGTAAATGTCGTGTGATAAATTGATTATAAATTTTGTATTTTTTATAGTACCACCCTACCTCCCTGTTAACAAACTTTAATTAATTATGAAAGTATGACACTTGTCAATTAGCTCTTAACACAGAAAGTTGTAAGATCTTTTAAACCATTTATACTAATTCTTTTATTTTTAATATAATAACTTTTTATTTTTCAAAATACATGAAAAGATAATTTTCAACATCTATCTTTACAAAACTTTGTATTCCAAATTTTTGTCCCTCCCCTGGAAGCAAGTAATCCAATATAGGTTAAACATGTGCAATTCTTCTATACATATTTCCATATTTTTTATGCTGTGTAAGAAAAATCAGATCAAAAAAGGAAAAAAAAGAGAGGAAAAAAAAACAAGCAAACAACAAAAAAAGTGAAAATACTATGTTGTGATCCAAATTCAGTCCACATAGTCCTTTCTCTGTGATGGTTCTCTCCATCACAGGAATTGGCCTGAATTACTTCATTGTGGAAAAGAATCACATCCACCAGAACCGATCATCACATAACCTTGTTGTTGCTGTGTACAATGTTCTCTTCACTCAGCATCAGTTCATGTAAGTCTCTCCAGAGCTTTCTGAAATCATTCTTCATCTAATTCTTTATATACTGTGGCATTAAGAAGCTGGGTGGTACAATAGATGGAGCACTGGGTTTGAAGATGGAAGACCAGAATTCAAATCCTATCTCAAACACTCTGGTGGTGATATTAGATAAGTCATTTTCTCCTTTGCTCTTACTTTCCTTCTTTGTGAAATGAAAAGAAGGTTGTTGTGAGGATCAAATGAGAAAAACTTTTAAGTATTCCCTAAGCTTTACAGCATTGTAGAAATGTTAACTAGAATTACTTTTGTGTCAGAGGTAAAATTTAAACTCTGATCCCTTAGACCAGAGTCAGTGTCTTCTTCATCATGTCCCTTCCAAATCCAAATCCATTAGGATCTAGATACTTTAAATTCAAAATGAAGATGTACATGTAATATGCTCTCTTAAATGTCCCAGAATGACTTGTGTATGGTATATCTGAAGAGTATATGAAGCCTTACAGAAAGCAGCTGAGGTAATAACAAACCAGAGAGTTATATATTATATAAATGTTACTATATAGTTGTATCTGACACTTTGTGTCTCCATTTGGGGTTTTGTTGGTAATGATCCTGGAGTGACTTGCTTTTTCTTTCTCATTTTACAGATGGGGAAACTGAGACAAACAAAATAAAGTGACTTCCTTAGACTTGGTAAATATCTAAGGCTAGATTGAACTCCAGGCTAGATGCTCTGTCCACTGAACAATCTAGCTGCTGGTATATGGGAAGCAAAATTCCTTTTAATTTAAGAACCAGGATAGAACTACTTAAATTTATTTTAAGAATAGTCTGCCAAACATAAAATCAGAGGGGAAGCAGAATTGTTTTTTTTGTTGTTGTTTTTCTTTTAAACAATATTTTATCTTTTCCCAATTACATATAAAGACAATTTTAACATTCATTTTTATATAAAATTTTGAGCTCCTAATTTTCACCATCCCCCATCCTTAAGATGCCAAACAGATTGATACAGCTTATATAAATACAACCGTGTAAACTATATTTCCATATTAGTCATGTTGTAAAAGAAGAAATAGAAGAAAAGGGAAAAACTACTCCAAAATAATAGCATGAAAATAGCATGTTTTATTCTGCATTCAGACTGTAGTATTTTCTCTGGGTTAGAATAGCATTTTTTCTATCACAAGTCTTCTATCATGAGATATTGTCTTAGATATTGTATTGCTGAGAAGAGATAAGTCAATCACAGTTGATCATTGCACAATGTTTCTGTTACAAATTGTGTTCAATGTTCTCTTGGTTCTGCTCACTTGACTTTGCATCAGAGCATATCTTTCCAAGTTTTTCTGAAGTCCTACTACTCATTATTCCTTATAGCATTCCATTACATTCATATGCTATAATTTGTTTAGTCATTCCCCAAATGATGGGCATCCCTTTAATTTCCAATTCATTGCTATCACAAAAAGAGTTTCTATAAATATTTTTCTGCATTTAGATCCTTTTCCCTTTTTTATGATCTCTGAGATACAGACTTCAATATCAATATTGTATTATCAATACTATCAATAATAGTACTGATATTGTTGAATCAAAGGGATTGCACAGTTTGCCTTTTGGGCATAGTTCTAAATTGTTCCCCAGAATGGTTGGATTAGTTCACAACTCCATCAACAATGCGTTAGTATTCCACTTTTCTCACGTCCTCTCCAATATTCCCCATTTTCTTTACAGTCATATTAGCCAATCTAATAGGTTTGGGATGATACCTCAGAGGTCTTTTAAATTGCATTTTTAAAATCAATAGTTATTTAGAGCATGATTTCCATATTATTATAGATAGCTTTGATTTTTTCTGAAACAAAAAATGCCTGTTCATATCCTTGGCCATTTATCAAATGGAGAATAACTTGTATTCTTGCAAAATTGACTCAGTTTTCCATATATTCTTGGCCATTTGTCAAATGGAGAATGACTTGTATTCTTGTAAATTTGACGCAGTTTTCCATATATTTGAGAGATGAGGCCTTTATCAGAGACATTTGCTGTAAAAATTGTTTCCCAGCTTTCTGGAAGCAACACCTATTAAGGGAAAGGATGTAACATCTTGATATAGTTATGCCTCAAGTCAGACCCTGAACCAAAACCTTGCTGATATTTTGATCAAAAATATAAACAGAGTGGGGCATCTAGGTGATGCAGTGGATAGAGCACCAGTCCTGAAGGCAGGAGAACCTGAGTTCAAATCTGGTCTCAGATACTTCCTAGCTGTGTGACCCTGGGCAAGTCACGTAACCCCAACTGCTTCAGCAAAAAGCAAAAAGAAAAAGAAAGAAAGAAAGAAAATACAAACAGAGTGAAAAGGAGTTTAGATACATAAGTGGAGAGTCTAGTCATAATGAGTTAGGAAAGGGCAGGGATAGCTCAATCACATCTCAGCCTTTCAGAATGATGTCAGTGGAGAACCACTAGTAACCTATTATTTTTTTACAGAATGCCCCTTTAGGTGGTGCAATGTATAAAGTGTTAAATTGGGGTAGAAAGCAGTCAGTTAACAAGCATTTATTATACATACTAGATACAGGACACTGTGCTAAGCATTGAAAAATCAAAGAAAGGCAAACATACAGTCATTTCCCTTAGAGAACTGAAATTCAAATGGAGGAGACACCATGCAAATAATAACATACATACAAGATATACAGAAAGCAAATGAGAGGCAATCTTAGAATAAAAATATTGGGAGAAGGAGACAGGAATTAAAAGAGTTAGGGTTTCTGTTTTGTTTTTTCAGAAGATGTGATTTGAGTTGAGGAAGACCCAAGTTCAAATTCTGTCTTAGATACTTACTTGGTGCCTAATTTATTAGGCAAATTACTTAACTTGTCGGCCTCAGTTTTTTTCTCTGTAAAATGGGGATAATAATAGCATCTATCTCACAGAGTTGTAAGGGAAAATGAAATTTGTAATGAGTATATGATATTACAATGAATGGAGCGCTGTGCTTGGTGTCAAGATGATTAATATTCAGATCCTGCCTCAGACACTCCTTGGCTATGGAATCCTGAGCAAATCATTTAAGCTTTCTCACTCTCTAGATACATTATAGAATTATCATCATCATTATTAATATATGGCCCACTGTTATGAAACAGGAGGGCTTATCTTACTTATCTTATATTTTTATGCAGGATGAAAAAGGTTGCCATTTTGGGGTCCTGAGGGACAGTTAAGTAGTACAGTGGATAGAGCATCAGTTCTAGAGTCAAGAGGACCTGAGTTCTAATTCGACATCAGGCAGTTACTAGCTGTGTGATCTTGGGCAAGTCACTTAATTCTGATTGCATCCAACCCCCACCCCTACTCTCATTCTTGGGACCTGAATTAAGTGTGGTTAGTTTTATTATCATAGGTCCCATGCTCCTTTAAAAAGGGATCCAAATTGAGTGAAGTCAAGGAAAGTTGAAAGTGAAGAAATGAAATTGTAGAAAATTAAGCACTTTAATAAAACTTAATTTGGCCAACTAGGCTTCTTTGTGCTATTGACGTTCTTTGCCAATAACTGCATCATTCTTAAGGCACAGCTATGGAACAGGGCTTCTAGAACACTTTGGCACCTATTTCAAAGTACAGGTAGATATAGAACATGCTGGGCAAAATTAAATCAATATAAGCTCTGGTTCTGCAGATTGATTTGGAGAGTGAACATTTCGCTTTAAAAAAAAATTAAGTGCTGGCAAGGGAAGCTTTCAATCCCCAAGGCACAGCAGGACAAGCAGCAGATCAATTTATAGTAATCTCTGCTGACCCTGAGCATTTTGAGAGTTGAATGGTTAAGAGAAGTCTCCAATGCAATTCAAATTCTTTATCTCTTTTCTGAGCCAGGGACATTGGTCACTGAACATGAAAAAAAGGCACTTCTACACCTTCTTTTCATATACACAAACTGACTTTTATGGAAATGTTTTTATAACTTCACTTGTGCTTTATTAAAGCAGGATGAGGGTGGTGAGGAAGGAAGAGAATTTGGAACTCAAAAGTTTTAAAAACAAATGCAAAACTTGTATTACATGTCACTGGGAAAATAAAATATTGAACAAATATAAAAATAAATATGTACACAAACATGTTTGTGTCACAATGATCAGTGGATAGCTTTCAAGGTATCAACAGGGCAAATATTAAATTAAAGAAACACATATGTCTGAGGATTTTCCTCAATGTAGCAAGAAAAATGTCTCTCTGTAGAAGGAATGTAAATTTTAGGTGGGGCATTGGGGGTTAACCTGCTCATAGAAATTGTGATAATACAGAGATAGCCTTGGACTGTGAACCTATTTGTCCCTAAGCTAATCTAGACAAAGAACTGTTTGGATCTTGAAATATATTGACAGATTCCATAAATTTTAGTCTGAGAAAACAGTAGGTATGAAAAACTATTACCAAGATAAAAAGGAATGAGGGAAAACATAAGAACAAATAGAAAAAAAACTATTTTCATATTTAAAAATTGGCATATTCAGTAGGTATTTTTGGTCTCTCTCTTATTTATATCCATTGTCATCCACATTTCCACAAAATGTTTCATGCTCCAGGAAGTCTGGATTTTCTTTCAGAAAAGTTGTTTAATAGTCGAGAATCCACAACTAGGAGTATATCCCAAGTACATCATTGACAAAAAGGTTCCATATATTCTGCTATATTTATAGCAGCATCTTTTGTGGCAGCAAAGATCTCGAAATGAAGTAAGTGCCCATCTACAGGAGAATAGCTAAAAGAATCAAAATTTTAGGGAATGTTACTGAACTAAAAGAAACAGCAACCATGATGACTACAGAGAAGCATGCAAGAATTTTACCTGAACTTATACAAATAAAAGAAAAAGAACCAAAAGAACAATATAAGCAATAACAATAACAATGTAAATGGAAAGAATAACAACCATAAAATAAGCAAAACTAAGTGGTGTGAAATTTATAAAAGAACTGTTTGTTTCCAGAAAAGAGACAGGAAAAGATGCTGCTCTGCAGAAATTAGGGTCCATAGTTATGGGTCATTACACATAATGCCAGCTTTCCCCTCCTTTATGCTAATTGGTTTTGCTGAATTATTATTTTCTTCTTTTTTCTTTTCTTTTTAAATTTTTTTGTTACTTGTTTAACCTATATCAGACTGTTTGCTGAGAAGTAAGAGAGGGTAGGAGAAAAAATTTGGAACACAAAGTCTTGTAAACATGAATGCTGAAAACTATATTTATATAAATTTGAAAAAATAAAATGCTATTGAAAACAATAATTTGTTACAAGGAATGACTTTTTGGAAGGAGGAAAATAAATGCATGAAGAAATCAAAGCTCAAAAATAAAAACTATCAATATAAATCTGTTTTCTTAACAAAAGATGATCACAATATAAAAAGGAATTTAATAACCAAATGAGTAATTATATTTTTAAATGGGCAGTTAATTGAAAATATGATTGGAGTATATAAAAGAATTAAAATGTAAGCATACTTGTTTTCTTGCATAAAAACTTAGGTAAATACTTATGTTAAATTAAAGGAGAGAAAATGAGTCAAGGAAAAACAAGCAAATCCACATTTGTTGAATAGCATATTAATACGGCATCACAAAACTCTAAAGAAAAATGATAGCTGCCAATGTCCCCTTTTGGCAATATAAATGAACAACCATAAATTAAGTAATGTCAGATTTTGAGGTGAAAGGATTAGATATGTTAGGACCTGTATATAGAAATCAGATATTTTATATTCTGATAGAGAATGCTCATATACAGAGAAAAGCCCAATTTAGAAAATAGGGGAAAATGGTAAAGCTATTACCTCCTTTTCCCTTGAAAGTTTCCTATCATACATTAACTAATTGACAAACTCCTAATGTATGTTAAATATATATAAATTTATTAGATTAAATGATAATATTTAAAGTCCATTTTGAGGGATACTACTTAAAGGAACTTTAGTGTATCTTTTAAAAAATATTTTACTTTTTTTCTAAGTACATGGACAAATAATTTTTAATACTTGTTTTTTTTGAAGTTTCAAATTCTAAACTGTATCCTTTTCTCCCATCCCCCAACCTGAGATGGTAAGCAATTTGATATGGTTTATATGTGTGCAATCATATACTTACAATCATAACATTTCCATATTAGTCATTTAGTATATTTCTAAAAACAAATCACATCTTTTGCAAAAGTGAATGATCATAAGCAATGTCTTCCCAAGTAAAATGGTCTATTGAAGATATGTAACCTAGATGTGATATTTCTGCTTCTGCCTGTGTGCCTTTGTACAAACTCTCTCTTAGCTATGGAGGACATTCTCTTTCTTCACTTCTGCTTCATAGAATCCCTCACTTCTTCAGAGAAAAAGATTAGATATTGCCTTCTAAAAGAGAACCTTTTCTGATTTCTCAAGTTGTTCAACCTCTGTCTGCCAAAATTGCTTCCTATTTCTTTTGTTTATATCTATGTACATTGTCTTTATCTTCATGAGGTTATAAACTCCTTAGGGACAGTAAAATTCATTTTATCTTTTTTATCTCCAGCACCTAGGTCAGTACCTTGCACAGACCCTTAAATACTTGTTGCATTTTTTGATTTTTTTTTTCATACACTGGTCTTACTTAATAGGAAGATGATTACACCTTTTATTTCACTTATTCCTGAAGGGAGTGTGAGGTAATGTAAGGAGCACTGCATTTGCTATTCTCTAGAAGCCTTGGATTCAAAAATGCATGACTTTGGGCAAATTTCTTGCTCTATAATATGTGAACAGTAAATACTAGTACCCCAAGAGTGCTTAAGTGAAAAGGCCTCCTGACTTAGTGGTTAAGTATTGCAGTTGGAGTTTAAGAGTTCTGGATATAATTCTTCTCTCTAGCCATAACTAGCTCTGGGGTTAAACTAGCTAAAGTCTTGTGTCCTCACTGATAAAATGGGAAAGTAGATGTTATTATTATCCTTATTTCATAAAGAGGAAATAGGCAAACAAAGCTTAAGTGACTTGTGTAGGGTCACACTGCTAGTAAGTGTCTGAAGCTAGATTTTAATTCTGGTCTTCTTGACCCCAGGCTTTACACTACCTACCCACCTGTCTACCTACTGCCTATTTTGTATGCATCTATATTTATTCTTTTCATATTTATGTGCATATATTTTTATAGGTGCTTATTTTTTCCTCCTTTAGAATGTAAGCTTATTAAAGGAGGGAATGTTATCTTCTTTGTACTGTATCCCCAGAATCTGGCACAATGCTTGCACCTGTCAGAAGCCTAATAAATATGTGTTAATTGAGAGGCAGCACGTATAATAGATGAAGAGCAAAGCTTGAAGGCAGGGAGAAGGAGTCAACCTGCATTATGAGGACTTTCCTCATCTGGGAATTCCCTATATCAATGAAATCAAAGGATCAGTCCCTATCCACACACACATATATACAATATATTTACACACACATGTAATACATCTATGGGCATATAAGCATACAATATACACACATGTATATATTATACACACAAGTACATATACAGATATATATGAATCTATATAAAATACAAAATTGCAAAACTTCATCTATATGGATATATGTGTATACACACATACACACACACACATCTCCCAAGTTCTCATCTTAAAACAGTTTCAAGCTGATAAAATTTAAGCTAATAAAATTTATATGTATATACATATGATCATACATATTTACAAAAAAGATGAGAGCCTTTAGAAAAATAATATAACATTATATTTCTTTTTTATTAAAGTTTTTTATTTGCAAAACAATATACATGGGTAATTTTTCAACACTGACCTTTGCAAAGCCTTCTGTTCCAAATTATCCCTTCCTTCCCCCCCACTTCCTTCCCTAGATGGCAGGTAGTCCAATACATGTTAAATATATTAAACTATATGTTAAATCCAATATTTTATATGTATTTACACAGTTATCTTGTTGCACAAGAAAAATCAGATCAAGAAGGAAGAAAAAAACTGAGAAAAAACAAAATGCAAGCAAACATTGAACAATTGGAACTGGTTTGAATTATCTCATCAGAATTGATCATTGTATAATTTTCTTGTTGCCGTGTATAATGATCTCCTGGTTCTGCTCACTTCGCTCAGCATCAGTTCATGCAAGTTTCTCCAGGCCTCTCTGAAATCATCTTGCTGGTTGTTTCTCACAGAACAATAATATTCCATGACATTCATATACCATAATTTTTTCAGCCATTCTCCAACTGATGGGCATCCATTCAGTTTCCAGTTTCTAGCCACTACAAA
>JAJPUD010001030.1:0-85220 GCA_023553655.1 Myrmecobius fasciatus | reverse complement strand
CCAACTGATGGGCATCCATTCAGTTTCCAGTTTCTAGCCACTACAAAAAGGGCTGCCACAAACATTCTTGCACATGTGGGTCCCTTTCCCTCCTTTTTTTAAAATGAAAGCTTTTTATTTGTATAACATATGTATGGGTAGTTCCTCAGCATTGATCTTTACAAAGCTTTCTGTTACAAATTTTACCCCCAGCCCCCTCCCCTCCCCTAGATGGCAGGAAGTCCACTACATCTTAATTATGTTGAAATACTTGACAAGTTGTGAAAGAAAAATCCTCTCTACAAGAAAAAAAGAGAAAGGAAACACAATGCAAGCAAACATCAATAGAGAGCATGAAAATGTTATGTTGTGGTCCACATTTCACATCCCTCTCTCTGGGTGTATATGGCTTTCTTCACTGAACAATTGGAACTGGTTTGAGACAATTCTTTGTTGCAGACAGCCATGTCCATCAGAGTTGATCACCATGTATTATTGTTGTTGCTGTAGTCTCTTTCCCTCCTTTAAGATCTCTTTAGGATATAGGCCCAGAAGAAACACTGCTGGGTCAAAGGGTATGGACAATAACATTTTATTTCAATCTATTTTTATACGAACCATTAAGGGGACTAATTTATAAACTTTAAAACTATGGTTATAAAAGAAAAACTGATTTTTAAGAGAGGCTTTTAATAGTGACTTTGCAAATGGGATGCAATATGGTATAAGAAGATTGTTTTTGCTAACACACCTAGAAATGAATGGTGGAAGCAATCGTCAAGGGTGCCTTGAGGTATCAGACATGCAAGCTTCCCCTAATGACATCCTAACAGCCGGCTAATCACTGTCCTGCCAGGATGATATCCCATTGACATATTGACTATAACAAGAATGCTCATGAGTTTCCTTTATAATTCCATCCATGAGGCTGGAGGTGGGGAAGGAGGAGGAACAGAAACAGGAACCCCAAATCCAGCAAAGAGAATTGTTACTGTAAGAGAGATGACTGAATGAGTTTAGTGGAGCATGCTCTTAAAATGGAAATATATCAATGGGGGGACCATCTGTCCCTCTCATTTTCCCCAATTTGGCCAGTCTCCTTGTGCACCTAACACAGCAGTGGTGCACACACAGTTCATTTGTTTTCACTTTATATTACAACTGAATCTAGCATTTATGATCTTGGGAGGCAAACAGCTGGTATCAAAAAAGACAGAGCTACAACTTGTTCTGCATCCCTACAGAATCTTCTTCCTTCTCTGAAATGTAAGGATTACCCAAACAGTAAAACTCTACATCCATATCTAGAGATGGTGGAAACTCGTCCAACAACATACACAGAAAGCCAGCCTCATTCTTATCAACTTGTTCCCTCACCTTTTCCCATTTGCAGAGCAATCAGGATGCAGGTGTCCAGTTTTTTCCAATTAACAGTGCTCTTATATGACTTCTCTCACCATATTCATTCATGTCAGTATTGAAGGCTAGGCTTTTTAATTTCCCCTAGATGAGATTACATAGCCTGTTATAAACAATTTCCAATAAGTAATTATGCTGAATGGAGACACCTGCTATATGTCCGCAGCTCCCCTGGCAAAAAAAAAAAAAAAAAAGTCTTGTGAGGTTAAATATCACGTCTATTTGTCAAATGATCAGGAAAAAAATTCATTTCCATAGTAGTCCTTGGAAAATAAAAGTTTGTGAAGAAAGAAACAATCTGGCTTTTGAAAAAGAGTATGACATATCTGCCTGATTAGTTTTCAGGGTTGAGAAATGAAATGAGGTTATTGTTCTTCCCAGGACAAAGAATACCAAAGAAATATATCATAAGGTCCCTCACAGCATCTTGCAGCAAAATATGAGGCTGGCAATTGCCTGCAATTTTCACTCTTAAGTAATTAGGTGATGAGGGTGAAATCAATGAGATTAAAATGAATCCAACAGTATAATAAAAATATTTTGTTTTCAAAATAATAAAGAGGCTAGTAATGGATAAAAGACCCTTATATTCTCTAGGTTTTATTTTAACCTCAATTCTAAATGCTCTCTGTACTTTAAATATTCACTGTTTTGTATTGTTTTGTAAATTCTGTATGTTTTTGTTCATTCAAAAATATTTATTTAAAACACACTAAATGCAAGGCACTGTGCTAGTACTTATCGGGTAGGAATCTATAGTCTTTCTACTATGGGATAGAAATAAACCCATTTTACAGATGAAAATATTAAGGGTTTGTAAGTCTTTGGGATTTGCCAAATTAAATGCAATCAGAAAGTGAGAGAAGGAAATAAACAAACCTAGGCCTTTTCACAACAAATCAGTACTATTAGCACACTGTTCCATTCCAACTAAAGGTCATTATAAATCAAAATGACAGTCAAAGCTGTAGATAACCAGTGTTTTTAGGCTTTAAAAAAATTCCCTGATTGCCTAAGTGGCATAGGATAAGTTCAGTAACTTCCTTTATTAGATTTGTCTAAAAATTAAAGTGCAAAGATAATCATATGAATGCAATACAAGAAGTGAATTACAATCAACAAGCATTTAAATGCCTACTAAGAGTCATATAGTATGACTGATAAAAAACAAAGCAAAAACCCCAAAAAACAAACAAAAAACCCCCTTATATTATGTTCTAGAGATAGGCCGTGAACCTAGATCTTTCTTATTTTAGAGCTTGCTCTTTCTTTACATGACCAAAGGGCCTCTTGAACAATCACACAACTTTTGGAAATATAGTCAAATTATTCATTTTGGGGGAATTCAGATGAATCCTAAACAATATTCTGCCCCTTATCAATCTTATGGTCAGACTACCAATTAATTTTTGACCTGCTGTTCAAGGAGGTAATTCACACTTTGGGTTGGGAGAGGGGGTATTTGTGGGGCCATAATCCTTCATAGCACTCTCTCAAACTTGCCTTTTTATTTTAAAAAATGAGGGGGTATTTAAAATCATGAGAATATCAGATTGTCTTGGAAAAGATCAACTTGAAATGAAACATTTTATGCTTCACAGAGACACCTTCTCTATCCAGATCATTCTTCCTTCAGTTGAGAATCTTGCTTTTTTTTGCAAAGTTATTGAAAAAGAGAGATTTTCCCAGCCAGATTGCTTGAATTGGCTTTATGGTGTCATGATGGCTTTAAGAGCATCTGGTAAACCTTGTGGAGGTTGGACATGGAAAATGTGCTGCTCAATGATGCGGTTAGGCCTTTGGAAAGTCCCACATCTCTGGCCAGGTTAATTAGTAAATCCTCTTTGTAATTAATGAACAATTCATTTCCCAGTTTCTGCCCTTGGCATTCCTATAACTAGTTTGTCTGAATTACGAATGCTGCTGCAGACTGTCTTGTCTGATTCTCCCTTTAATGTAGACACATGGCACTCTGACCAATACAATGACCAATCATGATTCCAGAGAACTAATGAAGGATGCTACCCATTTCCTGAAAGAAAAGTGAGGGACCCAAGATGCCAAATAAGACACTTTTTAGACATAGTCAATGCAGGAATTTGTTTATTTGACTATTTGTTGCAAGGTTGTTGTTTAATTTGGTTATCTCAGTTTACTCAATTTTAAAACAGAGATCATAATAATTGTAAAACTTTCCAGGGTTGTTGTGAGGGTCAAATAAGATATTTTTATTTTTAAATTAATCAATTTATTTTTAATACACATTGCTTTATGAATCATGTTGGGAGACAAAAATCAGAGAAAAAAGTGAACAAAGCATGTGTTAAGATAATATTTTTAAAGTGCTTATTACAGAGCATCTGGCACTTGGTGGGTGCTATAAAAACACTAGTTATTATTGTCTTTAAAAAAAATAAGGTGTGGAGAATGGTGGAGAAAAGGGGAAGATGCTTCTCAATTTCAGAAAAACTACAATAAATTCGACCCATGATAAGATTCACAAAACTGGTTCTTCAACATGCATTAGAAATTTTCACAAAATCTAATTCTATTCCACAGAGGACTATTTCTATCATTTCTCCTTGATATTATTACACATATAGATCTCAAGTTTCCTATAGACTTAACCATTTGTTGAAGAGAGAACTACATTTGTAAAGCCTAGCTGCAACTATTTGATTATTTCAACATGTATCACCCATGTGTTTTCTGCTGTAAAAAACCTGAAGTGTTTGTTCTAAGAATGTGCTCAATGATTTTTTTTTCAGTGTGAAAGCAGTTAGGTGAAGTTTTTTCTTTTCTTTTTTTTTCCCTTAAGTTAACTACCTTCTAGTGAAATATTTTTGATAGTTACATTTGTGAATTATTGTTTAACAAGAAATAATTCTGAAAGAAAAAACATTGTTTTTGTGAGCTAGCAGGCAAGAAAAAACTGCCAGTACTATTTCCTGGGTGATATAAGAAGCAGGTACTTACGTCACGTACCTGAATTTGACCAATGTGGCATATTCAACTGGAGGAAATATTACATTTGTGGAAATAAAAGGTCTCACATATGACTTGTCACCACTAAACACTATGGGATTAGTAGGTCATTTTGATTCGTAATAGGCTCATCTTACCCTGGAATCTATTTCAGAAAAATAATTTAAAACAACTCCCATGCTGGAATAAGGAATCACAAAGGAAAAATATAAAGTTGTTTTACCTTATGGAGAATATTGAAGGTCCTTTAAAAAATTCTATTCCTTCAAAATATTAACATTTTAATTATAATACTCACTACTCTAAAAATCAAGGAATGTGGATTACCATAAACCTTGATTACTACTAGTCTTTCCCCCTCCTTCCTTCCTTCCAGGGAGAATCTTGCTTCTCTAATGCCAATTATACAGATTAGATTAAGACTTGTTACTGGGGCTTTCTGAAAACCAAAGCATTCTGCTTTTTCATGACTAAAAGCATGGGTTTCTAGCTCTAGCAATTTTCAAGATGACAGCACCTAAAATGAGATCAAAATCGAAGTGGAAAAAAAACCAATGCAAGATGCAATCAGAATGACTTTACTTTAGGGGTCCTAAATCTTGTGATCTGCCAGTGTCTGAAATGAATGTGGTATACCATTAGAAAATGGATGATTCACAGCTGTCCATTAGTATACAACATTCCCTTTTAGGTTTGCTATTTGTGAAGTAGCCCCTAAAACTCTCACTAGTGCCTCAGACCAGCAATGGGCTTTTGGCATTGTTCCAGATTTTAAATTAGCAGCTTTCCAATCTTGGTTCCCTCTAACCTTTTCTTTTTACCTAATGATGCCATAAGCCAAACAAAATGCTGACTGATGGCTAATGACTTGATAAAAAATAAATTCCCAGATGGGCTATAACATTAACAGATTTCTAAATGAAGCATTTTTTTTAACCAAAGAATCATCATCATTTATCATATGCTACATACAAAGTGGATATCTTATCCCCTCCATACCTAATGGCCTTAGGGTACCAAATGTAAAGAAAATTTAGCATGTCTTCATAATATAAAGTACATATTGCAATGCCATTTAGAACCACAGGCAAAATTCTAAAGCCAAAATCTGAGATTACTCTTATTTGGGTCTCTCATTTTATTAAAAACAGAACAAGATGAAATATACTTAAATTATAGAAGAAACTCCTCAATACATTTTAGTATTATGGTAGAGTGTAAAAACTTTTTTTCAAAGAAGACAGGTGATTAGGACTCTCTATCAGCAGAGTCTTAATTGATACAAGAATACATCAGTCAGCAGCCTCTCTTCCTTTGAGACCCTCTCTATGTAAATTTATCCCCTACCCTGATCCCCAAGGCAGATTTCTTCCTTTAACAATAATTCAGTGCCTAAATTCAATCTCCCTTTACAATGCAACTCTTTCCCTCATTGCAACAGACTTCAACATGAATACTGAAATTTCCCTAATAACCCAATCTTCCAGTTCTTCAGTCTAAACAACTTCTATCATCTCCATTTTAGCTACACGAGGATGTCTACATTCTCTTGGTCTTGCCAACATCCACAAGTAATCACTTTCAAAAACTTAGAAATTCTTTTTAATCTGGCCCCAACTTCTTATCATTCCAGCTCTTCCCAAATCTATTCTTCGTCCTCACTAGAACCACCAAATCTCCCATCCCTTAGTTCTTTCCCAAGCTATCATCCTTCCTCTGGTTATATATTTACCTTTCCCAATAATCTTCCTTATGGTACCAATACAACTCTACACTGGTCTCCATTCTCCCATCTTTTGCCCCATTTTCCTGTTTGTTGTTGCTCATGTCTTTATAAACCTCAATGATGATTCCCATCGTCAGCTTCTGTTCCTTATTAGTGCTTGTTTATCAGACTACTGGTAGGCTGCTGAACAGAGCTGAAGGAAGTCATGTAACTGTGCTGATGTAGATCCAATACAAATTTGTAGTATGCAATTTAACTGGACTTTCATTGTATAGTTAATTCTCAAACCCACTAATTACATCAGCTGTTACAAACCTTTTTATTCCCTTCAAGGCATTTCCTTTCTATGACTATCTCACACGAGAACCTTCCCTTCATATTTCAGTGAAAAAAAATTCATTAGTTGAGAGTTTTCTCTTCTCCCCTTCTCATCTCATACCCCTTTGAGAATGCCATCTATTCTTTCACTCCATGAAGTGGTGATCCTTCTGGTTAAGGTCCAAACCTTTACATGTACACTTAGAAACCTCTCTTTCCAATTATCCCAACTCTTTAAACTTCAATATCTCACCTCTGCCCCCATCTTGACTTTTGTCTTTCAATGACTGAGGAAAAAGTGAAACTGATGACTTTGTACAACTTGGCTTCACTTAAATCCAATTAACACTCAAGTCAATTTGTGATATTAAAGGATGAACAATAGTATGATTCTAGTCTCTGTTCCAGTTTACAAAATACAATAGTCCTTCATGCACTCTACATCTTGATCAAATTAACCTGACTGTAATTTCCCATATATGATGGTTCATCTTTGTATCTTTGTACAGGCTGTCCTTACAGTGAAATGCACTCTCTCTCACTCCTCACAGAATTTCTTTCAAATTTTAGGTTGAATACCATTTCCTATAAGAAACCAGTCCTATTCTTCCAGTTGTTAGTGGTCTCCCTTCAGGAAATAAAATTATTTAATTTAAATATAAATTAATCTAGAATTTATTTATATATAATTATATATTAATTTATATCTATTATATTTATATTATAATATTATATATATTAATATTTTTTCTAGTACATGTTGTGTTATTCCCCCTCTAACCCTCCAAACCACCATCACCACCACTACCACCCTTAAACTCCTTGAGTGAAAGGATTCATTTACTTTTGTCTTTGTATAACCAAAATGTAGCACAAAATGGGCACTTAATAAATTTTTTAAAAACTGAATTTAAAGATTTGCAAGATTATCTTACTTGATCCTCACAACAACCCTGAGTTAAACGTTACAGAGATTAAAGATTTGTTTTGCTGAATGGATGCCCATCAATTGGAGAATGGCTGAACAAATTATGGTATATGAATATTATGGAATATTATTGCTCTGTAAGAAATGACCAGCAGGATGATTTCAGAGAGGCCTGGAGAGACTTGCATGAACTGATGCTGAGTGAAACGAGCAGAACCAGGAGATCATTATACACGGCAACAACAATACTATATGATGATCAATTCTGATGGACATGGCTCTCTTCAACAATGAAATGTTTCAAATCACTTCCAATTGTTCACTGAAGAAAGCCATATACACCCAGAGAGAGGGATGTGAAATGTGGACCACAACATAACATTTTCATGCTCTCTATCGATGTTTGCTTACATTGTGTTTCCTTTATCTGATTTTTCTTTCTTGTAGATATGATTTTTCTTGCACAACAATGATGTGTGGAAATATGTATACATATATTCGATTTGTCAAGTATTTTACATAATGGATATCCTGCCATCTAGGGGAGGGTGGGGACTAGGGGGGAAAATTTGTAACAGAAAGCTTTGTAAGGGTTAATGTTGAAGAATTACCCATAAAAAAATAAAATAAAGATTTGTTTTGCAAACGAGAAAACTGAGGCTTTTGAAGGTTAATTAACTTGCCTAGGAACAACAGTTAATTAAGTGCATGATGAAGGACTGGAACTCAAGTCTTCATGACTCCAAAGCCAATATGCTATACATGGCTCAATGCTCACAGTAGGCTCAATGAGCAGTTAGTGAATGAGCAATATTCCATGAGTAGAAAGAGAGCAGCTCTGTTAGTATAATGGGAATGGGGCCCCAAACACTAAATTAATTGTGGAATTCAATTACAAAAGAAATATCAAAGGTACATTAATTTAAGGTTTGTCTAATGATATCCTATCCTCAGTACATGTGGGGCTTTTTTTAAGAGGGAACAAAAATTTATATATTCCCCAATTACCATGTTCAAAGGTAATGCATGTAAATGGGTCAATACCTAGACTACAAATGCTGATAATATTGTGCAGTGTTAGGAAAGATATGAGAAGAAGGGGTAGTAATGTTTATAAGGTCTAAGAAAGTTCTGCAATGAACAAATAAAGCAATCTTTGGGTTCTACTTATTCATTTTTTTCATCCCTTGCTTACTCAAATTTCCTTCCTTAAAATAAGGAAGAAATGGAGAGAGAGAGAAAAAAATGTCACAACTACTTCTGGTCATTGCCTCAAGCACACTGTTCCAAAGAAAAAAGCATCTTTTTAGAGTAAATATTGGAGAAGTGACAAGAAGTAATAAAAAACAATTGAATAGAGTGTGTAACTATTTTACTTAAAGTCACAAAGAGGTATGTTGCCCCACTCAGTGGAACTAAGTGAAGCTAAGAGTCAGCAGTTATTCTGAATCTAAGCAGTGTAGAAAACCTTTCTGGATGGTTTAATGCTCGAGTGACAGTTATTGATTGTCTACACTGCTTGCTTTCACTGGATAACTGTCAACTAGTGGCTTTATTTTGAAGGCCTGCTAGGGATGTAAGAGGCAAAGGTCCCAAGAGCTCTTCCCATGCGCCAAAGGAAATCTACAACCATTTCCAGAACAACATCTTAATTTAAAATAAAAGTTTACTGTCATGAAGGGGCAAAAAAAGGAAGAATAATTTTAGGAAAAGCAATTTTCCTTTCAGAACATTTTCTGTGGGCCTCTTGCCATTTCTTTGATCACTAGAGAGGCTGCTTTGATGAAGGGCTCTGCTTTTCACAATTCTGCTTTTCTTTCTTGCCTACAAAATTAGTGAATCCTGCATTCTATGGGTAAGGACACAAGAATCAAGCAATCAAGCTGGGAAAGAGCCACTGTTTATCTAGTCCAATTTCTAGCTAAAAAGGGCTTCAGGAGAATCTAAATGCTTCATATAATTGATCTCTAAGTATGTCCAATAATGGAGTTATTATCCTCTTCTTCACAGTGAATCTGAGGGTATCAGTATAGCAAACATATAATTTCATTGGCAACATTTCCCCAGCGACTACCAACACTGGCATCCATTTCTGCTTGGTTATCTCCTGAACAATTTCTTCCTCCCCTTTCATAGACAAGTCATTGTATTTTTCTGACCATCATGTTTCTCATTTAAGAAGTGTGGATAAAACACTATTTATTCCTAATGGATGTGAAGAAAGGATGGGTTTTGCAAGACTTGGAGAAAAAAAGTATCAGAGAAATCATTTAGTCAACTCTTTTCATTTTAGAGATGAAGAAGCTATAGTACAGAAAGGAAAGAGACTTCTGTCCAGGGTCAAGGTCATAAATGGCAGTTCCTGGTTCAAAAAAAACATGTGACAGATGCACAGTAGCCATTCTCTTTGCCAAAAGGCAGGTTTATTTAGGAGAAAAGGTTACAGACAAGATGAAGAAGTTAAAATAGGTAACTCAATTGCTCTCCCAAATCTCTTTCATATTTGCCACTTCTGGCAAATTTTGTCTGTAATCTCTTCTCCTTGTAGTACTGTCATCTCCATGTTGTTACATCATGGAACAAAACAATCCATTTAAAATCTAGCCTCAGATACTCACTAGCTGTGTGATCCTGAACAAGTCACTTAACCCTGTTTGCCTCAGTTTCCTCATCTGTAAAATGAGCTAAGGAAGGAAATGGCTAACTGCTCTAGTATCTTTACCAAGAAAACCTCTAGAAGAGATAAAGAATCAGAAATGACTGAAAAGATCCATCTTGCTAGTACCTAACTGTCATAAAGGAAATGGCTCAATCTAAGAAAAAGCCTCAAGAGTTTGGGATGAATACACGAATAAAGCATTAATTAAGCACTTATTATATATAAAGTAAGATGCTAAGACATAGGGATGCAAACAGGCCAGACAATCTTGACTTTCAAATTACTCTCATTCTAGAGAGAGACAATGCTTTAAAAATTACAAAATGTTATCTGGGTGCAAGAAATAGCTTGAAACAAATTTTAGGCAAGCACTACAAAAAACCCAAACATGGTCATTTACCTAGGATCTGACAGAATGTATTTTTGGTGCAAATGGGAAATCACAAATCTGTCTTTTCAGAAACCTCAGTAGTCTGACAGGATAGGATTGAAACAAATGGATGACAACAATAACAACAGCAATTCATGAGTCCGAAAAAATGAGGATGAAGCATACTCCTCCCTTCCTGTAAAAGAAGTGATGAAAATGCAGATAAAGATCAATTTTGGAGGATGGGCAATGGCCGAATTTATTTTAATAGATTATTCATAATTATATAAGGGTTTTATATATTAGGATTTTATTTGTTTCATTTTGTTCTGTTTCATTGGAGAAGGATAATGGGAAAGAAAGATTATAAACATGTGAACTTTTTTTTTCAAAAGCAGTGGGGTTTGAATTGAGGTTGTACGCTACATTTTACAGTTTACACACCTTTCTGTGCAAAGCAATCACACTTGCACAGAGTAATCACCTATGCCAGTATTCCAACTGATTTTCTGAGCTGTCCTTAAAGCTCCCAAGGATTATTTGGATTAGAAGAGAAAAGCTCAATTCTCCTAGCATCAAAGTTGACTTTTTACTTTCAGATTTAATTCATGATAGGTCCTTTCTGGCACAAAAAAAGGTCATAGGGAAGAATTCACTTTAATTGAAAAGCTGTCCAAATTTTAGAATATCAAATATGGCTAAATTTACCTGTAGAATGTCCCAGAAAATTCTTTATTTTCTCCTGTTCCCTATGGCTAGTTTTTGCAAATTTTTTCCAAAAAGACATCTGGATATCATGTATGTGGCCTCCATAGGTGACTTAGCCTCATAAAATCAACACATAGTTGCTAGTACAATTGCTATTCATAATATACCAAGAAACACAAAAAGTTATCAAACTGTGCATACCCTTTGACCCAGCAGCATTTCTATTGGGCTTATATCCCAAAGAAATCATAAATAAAGGAAAGGGCCCCACATGTGCAAGAAGGTTTGTGGCAGCTCTTTTTGTAGCGGCTAGAAACTGGAAACTGAATGGATGACCATCAATTGGAGAGTGGCTGAATAATGATGGTATATGAATGTTATGGAATATTATTGTTCTATAAGAAACGACCAGCAGGACGATTTCAGAGAGTCCTGGAGAGACTTGCATGAACTGATGCTCAGTGAAATGAGCAGAACCAGGAAATCATTATGCACGGCAACAACAAAACTATATGATGACCAATTCTGAAGGGCATGGCTCTCTTCAACAACGAAATGTTTCAGATCAATTCCAAATGTTCAGTGATGAAAAAAGCCATATACACCTAGGGAGAGACCTGTGGGACCTGAGTGTGCACCGCAACATAGCATTTTGACTCTTTTTGTTGATATTTGCTTGCATTATGTTTTCTTTCTCAGGTTTTTTTTTCCTTCTTGATCTGATTTTTCTTGTGCAGCAAGATAATTTTGTAAATATGTATACATATATTGGATTTAACATATCTTTTAACATATTTAGCATATATTGGACTACCTGCCATCTAGGGGAAGGGGTGGGAGAAAGGGAAGGGATAATTTGGAACAGAAAGTTTTGCAAGGCTCAATGTTGAAAAATTACCCATGCATGTTTTATGTAAATAAAAAGTTTTAATTAAAAAAAGAAAATACCAGAAGAAAATATACTGAGCAACACAGAATCTCCTGTATGTAATATCTCAAGCCTCCAATTGTGCTCAATGTGCCCAAGAAAAGAAAAAGAAATTTAAGGTTCAGAAATTTCCTGTAGTGTGAAGAGGAGAAAAAAAGTGGCTGGGGTCACCAGAGAGAAAACAGTCACAATTCATCTCTGCATTCATCTCTGAGCAGCTGGTCCTCTAGGAGAAGATCACTAATGCATCAAACTCATATTTCTTAACAAAACAGTTTCATACCAGGTGACCTAAAGAACTTTGCAACAGAAGATGACAGAGTTCACAGGGGAACAAGTTCTTTGTCAGATGGAAGAATTTTACCCATAGACTTTGGAAATAAAAGTCACTGAGTCAAACATTATCCCTGAGAATATTATCATACTTGGACCTTGGTGCACTGAATTTGAAATCAGGAATATATGGATTCAAATCCTGCTTCAGACACATATTGGCAAATCATCTGATTTTGGCTAATCATTTTATTTTCCTGCACTTAAGTTTCCTCATCAATGAAATCAAAGCAGTGAACCTGATGGTCTCTTTCAATTCTAAATCTCTGATCCCAAGATTCTGAGATGTCCATTTTGGATTGTCGCCCCCTACCTCATTGGTCATTTTTGGTTACGGATTTGTGCAATGCTAAATGATGTATGCCGTTCATCATTCTCTGCTGCCCACATATCATTGTAATGCTTTCACCTTCCTACTTAAAGACATAAAAATCCCAGTTTGATGCCTTGGAAATAACCAGGCTGTCACAAGTTTTGCATTATTAATTCGTTTCAGGGTCGAACAACAGCAGATGACTTTTTTTTTTTTATGAAACCTCAAATCTGAGTTTAATATGCATGATTATGGAAGTACTTGCCATGACTGTCAAGAACCAAGGAGACCATGATTTCCACTTAAAACGACACCCACTGGAAATCCTCTCTTTATTAGTGGGAAATAGAGAGAAAAATGAGCCTGAGCATACCTGTATAAAAATGTTCTACTCCAAAGAAAACTTTTGCAATACTGCTGATAAAACATCATGCCCAAAGCTCATCATAATGTTGCAAAATCCCACTGTTACACTTTTACCAAAGACCAGCAGTTCCTTCTCCCTCTTTCTAATTTTAAAGACCTGACCTCAGATCCTTCTACTTCAATTTACTCTCAGTTTCAGTTTCCTTATCTGTAAAATGGAAATAACATTTACCAGGTGAGGATCAAGTGAGATAACATATAAAACACTTTACCATTCTTTGCTATTATTGTTCAGCCTTGTCTCACTCTTCTTGACCCCATTTTGGATTTTCTTAAGAGATACTGAAGTAGTTTGCCATTTCCTTCTCCAGCTCCTTTTACAAATAAGTAATTGACAGGAGTAAGTGACTTGCCTAGGATCTGTGTCTGAGGCTGAATTTGAACTCAGGTTCCTCTGACTCCAAAGTTGGTGCCCTATCTATTGTGCTACCTACCTGCCTTTAATCTTTTAACTGCTCTATAAATGCTAGTTATTATTATCTCTTTCCAATGTACCAAACTGCCTCTCATTAACCATGCTATCAATAAAAGCAATTCATTCATGGAGTGATACAGAGCTCACTTTGTCTCAATTGAAGTACTGTCCAAATCTGCTTAATATAATTATGGAAGTATCACCCCCCAGTAATGTGTCAATTAAATGAATGTAATTAATGATGTGAGGACAAAGCACTTTCTTGGGGAAAGACACTGGGTTCGGAAAGAGAAGAACCAAATTTTGGGTTTTGGGGCTGGCACTTAGTAAGTAATCCTAAATTTTCCAAGTTTCAATTTCATCTTGAAGATGGGGATTATTATTTGCACCCCATACTCTGCATGGCTGCTATGAGCAAAATGCTTTATAAATGATAAAGCACTATACAAATGATCTGGTTCATGTATACTCCTCTTTTTTCTATTCTTTGATTAAACAAATGTTCATTTTTGTTGATTGTCAAGTTCATGCACATCTATGCATATACTCATGTGTATGTATTGTGTTTGCATCTATAATATGTACCTAATATGTATTATATAGTTAATCCCTGCTCTTTAATACTATGACTAATACTATATGACAAATGGGGCTGTTGGGTGGCAGAGTGGATAGAATACTAGGCCTGGAGTCAGGATAACTTAACTTCCTGAGTTCAAATCTGGTTTCCAACATTTACTTGCTGTGTGAGTCCAGGCACTTCATCCTGTTTGCCTCAGTTCCTCATCTATAAAATGAATTAGAGAAGAAAATGGCAAACTATTTCAGGACTTCTGCCAAGAAAACCCCAATGGGATCATGAAGAATTAAGCATGATTGAAAAATGACTCAACATGTGACAAATGTTGCAAATTTATGTTTATACATATATGCATGCACGCATATACATGTATATTGTATTTTTAATATTTTAGAGCTAACAGTCTTATCCAATATTATCTATTTATTTTGCAGATGAGGAGGTAGAATGATGGACAATAGTTATGATGAAGCTTCCTGAGAGAAGAGAGAAAGTAGTTCACAATGCCAGGTAAAAAATGAGAAATTGGATTTCTAGATTCAATTCATTTCCTTATGACAGAGATTGGTGACGTAAAATATCCTTGCTGAATTGCCAACTTGTCTAAATGCTGTAAGGGTTGTATCCAGTCAATTGCCAAATCCTGCCATCTATGTCTTCATATCTCTTATGTATTTCTCCTACCCTAGTCGTGGAGCAGCTAGTGGCAAAGTGGATAGAGTGCTGGGGCTGAGATCAAGAAGAAACATCTTCCTGAGTTCAAATCTGGCCTCTGACACTCAGTAGCTGTGTGATCCTGGACAAGTCACTTAACTGCCTCAGTTTCCTTATCTGTAAAATGAGCTGGAGAAGGTCATAGCAACCTACTTTGGTATCTTTGTCAAGAAAACCCCAAAATGGGGTCATGAAGACTAGGACATAACCAAAATGAATGAACCACAAAATATTGACTACATTCTATAAAATCTCACTTTCACTAAAACATCCTTCTTCATTTTATAGGCAGAGGTAGGCAGAATGTTGCAATGGAAGAAGTACTGAAGAGTCAGCAAAAAAACTGTGACTGAATTCCAGCATAGTTAACTGTGTGCAATCATAGGCAAATCACGTATACTAACTCTCAATTAAGCATTCTGCACAGTGGGAACAATCATACCTTTGCTATCTGGGAAGGATAAAAATGATCAAATAAGTAAAATGCTTTGCAAACTTTGAAGTCCTATATAGATAATAACTATGTATTATTAAATATGTGGTTTTCAGTGAGAAAATTGACTTATATAAGGCTATTTGGGACCACTGACTCACTTTGCAAAACCAAGGTCCTAGCTTCCATATCTTCCCAGTAATTTATATTTTTATATGTAGCCTTATACATATACACATTGCTTTGTTTAATATCAAATAGCATTTCAGTGGTATAGCTGGATTAAATATCAGATTTCTAGATTCAGTTCATTTGCTTATGACATAGACTCCTGATATAAAAGTTTCTTATTGAATTGTCATTTTTCTAAATGTTCTAGAGGTTTTGCCTACTCATCAGAGCACTGAATTTTTTCTAAAAGTGTTACAGCATTGAAATTGTGGGGTTTTTTTAGAAAATTATATACACCAAAACTGCTATTCAACTCTTGAAAATACGTGCATTTAATTCTGAATTGATTTTGTAACATTATATATTCAGGAGGCATCATCTAATTTCCAGATTAATGAGATCACTGTCATTTACAAAACATTCAGAAATGAAATAGATCTATTTTCCATCAGTAAAGTCAGTTTCAATATTGAATTTGGAGAGTACTTTGGGGTATTTCAATAAAAAAAATAATGTAATAAAAACTGTACTGAAGTCAACTAGTAATGATATGTTGTAGCTGGTCCATTTCAGATGGCTCAATACCTTCAGTTGCAATGCCATCTCAGCTAAACTATTCACTTAAGTTGGTCTGTAATCATGCACTGTTAGAGTGTCAGAGCATTAAACTGAATTATATACTCAAGAATAAAGATTTTAATAAAATGTAATATTGACAGAAAGGACTCCTGGCTCAAGTTGTGATAGAATCAATCTCCCAGTATTTCCCCATAATATGGAGAAATTTTCTTTATTAACATTCTCTAAATTTTCACAGAAGCATTAAATTTCCAATTTTGGGAATGTTTCAATTAAAAATATTGATGATTTGTTTTGGAGGTACATCTAACATAAGCATTATCTTAATCATCCTTTCCCTACCCTTTTCCCATCCCTATATCTTCAGTCATAAATTAAGCCCCTATCTGCTCCTTCCCTCCTATATGAGAAATTAGTTTTCCCTAAAGGAAAAAAAAAATACAGTTCCTGCTTCCCTGAGGCAATGGTCACAAAAGGGAATAAAAAGTCCTATCCACCATAGAGTTGAGGCCTCTCCAAATTAGTAGATGTTTGAAAACCATTAGTTTTTATATCCTATCCAAGGACCAGGAACATTTATATATTCTATGTTTCCCAGACAAATCTTTCTTACATAAGGGTTCTAATTTTGTTGATATACCTATTTATATTAGTCCCCTATTCAAAAATCTTCAGTGGTTTTTTATTTCCCACTCAATGTGTCCTTGGGAAGCTTTGCTACTTTCTTCTGATAGGGCAAAAAATATTATTTATGAACATACTGGCTGTCCTTTTCTCCCCTGAGCCATGTCTTCCTTCTCCTAAACCAGTTTTTTTTATTTGTTTTGTGATTTTGTTTGTTTTTGTTTTTGTTTTTGTTGTTACAAGCCCCTGCTTCTTCTTTTGCTCACAAATATTCCGCAAGTCAATTTCTATTTCACTATTCAGATTTACAATATTTTTCTTGGGCTAGAGAGTTACCTAAATTAGAAAGTTAAATATTTAAAGACAATAATTATCACCATTTTAAGGACTGAAGAAAAATGAAGGTTGTGGTTTGTTTGCTTATATTTTCAAATTACTATCAAGCTTCTTCTATTTAATCCCTGAGATCAGATCCTTTGAAATTTAGAAAAAATAGAGAATTGGCTATAGCTTTGGTTGAGACTATCAGACTAAAAGAATTTAGACTCTATTTGCTAGGCAATGCAGACCTACTCAAGATGAATAAAACATATTCTCTGAATCCCAGATCTACTGCTTCTAGCTGTAGTCATTAATTATAATTACATGGCTTTAGTTACTTTTTAATTTTTTTATTCCATTTGAATTGTTGTATTTGTGTAGTTATCTCTTAAGAGGTCTTTCTACTTTCATTCTCTCTAAATATGTCTAAATCAGACATATTTTCCCCAGACAAATCTTTCTTGCATATGGTTTCTTATGTTTGTTGATATGCTGATAGATCTATTCATGTTATTTCCCTATTCAAAAATATTCAGTGGTTTTTTATTTCCCACTCAATGTGACCTTGGGAGTCTTTGTCATTTTCTCCTGATATGGAGAAAAACATTACTGGATGAAGATGCTGGCTGCGTATTAGTAATTCATCCTTCTCTCTTGCCACATAATCCTTTCCAGTTGCATAGCTCCTTTACTCTACTTGGTCATTCTTTCTTGGTTACAAGTTGTACTCTGCTTATACCTGCCAGGTACTTTAGCATTGTTGCCTGAATGATGCTCATTTTACATTCATGATCTGTAGATACATAATGCCTCATAGTCATGTCCATGATTGCACGGAACATCTACATTGATATTTACAGACTTAATGAAAGGTCCCTTAGTCCAAACCTTTTATTATAAAAATGAGGAAACCGAGAATCAGAAAATTGAAGTGAATGATTTGACTAAGGTTAGAGATGATCATAGATTTAAAACTGAAGATTACCTCAAAATCAATCTCATCCAATCTCCTCATTTTATAGATAGATATAGATAAAGATACAGATAAGTGAAGCTCATGGAGATTGACTTGCCAAGAGTCATTTGAGTGAGTTGGCCGATACATGTTTCAAATGTGGGCCCTCTCATTCCAAATCTGGTGCTTTTCCCATAGAACACAGCTTCCCCCGTCAAGGGGGCTATCGAGGGTCTTTTATTCTCCCCATCTCGATTTCACATTATTTAGGCCCCAGTTTTCACTTGTCAAAATTTACCTATACTTCAGGGTCAGAGAGAGTCACTAAAGTCTTGACTACTTGTTTGTTAACTCTATTTATGAAACCCATTACATTCTTGTATCCTATTGACTTGTGTGTATGTCTTAGCACCTTTCTTTAGAATGTAATCTATGAAGGGAATCTTGAATTTAGAGCTGGAATGGGGTCTTAAAAGTTAAATTATCCTACCCTTTCATTTTTTAGAAAAGGAAAATGAGCCCACATAAGAGAAGTGACTTTTAAAAAAACACATGGGCAATATATAGTGGATATGTTTTATTCATCTTCAGTGGTTTTTCCACTGCCTACCAAATAAAGTCTAAAAATTCAAGTCTGATATTCTCAAACCTAAGCTACATCCAGTTGTATCTTTAATATTCTGAAATATATAATATATATTAGACATAGATAAATAGATATGTTATGTATTCTTCATAAAGGTAGCTATGGAAACCAAGGAAGGAATTTAGATTTCCAAGGAAAAAAGTACAAAAAGAGATGGGAAAAGGGGACAAGTAAGGAAGCTTTAGGATGGGAAGAGGATAGAATTCATGGAAGAAAACTCAGAAGGAGAAGTATAAGGAGATCAGTCCAAGAAAGTATAAAAGAATTGGACTCTCAAAACCTAGAGAAGAGAGAATTATCGAATTAATTGGTAATCAAATTGTGTCTGACTCTTCATGAACTCATTTGAGTTTTTCTTGGCAAAAATCAAACTGTGATTCAGTGACTCAGATTGTGCTGAGAAATTGAAGAGAAAAGACAATACGATAAAGGGGGAAAGAATGTTGCATATGGAAGTGGGAAGCATGGTTCAAATGCAGACCTTGCTACCAGAGACATAAGTCAACTCACTTAAGCTCCATGGGTCTTAGTTTCTTCATCTGCATAATAAGGCAGTTGGACAAGATGATTTGTGAGGATTTTTACAGATCTAAATTTCTGAACATCAAAAATAGAGCATTAGATTTAGAAATTAAGAAATCATTGGTGATCTTTGAGAATAATTTCAGTAGGGAAATCGTATCATAGATGAAGAAAGAATGGGTGGTGAAGAAGAAGAGGTGTCTAGTGTAGACAACTTTTTAAGAAGCTTAGAAGGGAGGAGGAGGGGAGATATGGGATTGTACCTGGCTACAGCAGAAGGGTAAAAAATTGGCTTAATTTTTTAGGACTGGAGAGCCTTGATTATATTTGTAGGCAGATGGGAAGGAGCTTGTAAGAAGGAATTAAAAATGAGAGAGAGAGAGAAAGAGAGAGAAAGAGGGGGGGGGAAGGAGGGAGGGAAGGAGAGGGGAGAGGAAGAGAAGGAGAAGAGGAGAAAGAGAGAGAGAAGAAAAAGACAGAGAAAAGAAACAGAGACAGAGAAAGAGAAAGAGACAGAAACAGAGAGAAAGAGAGAAAGGGGGGAAGAGAAGGGAGAGAAAGAGGAAGAGAGGGGAGAGAACAGATGGGAACAAAAGGAGTGGGGGAGACACAAGATAATAAGAGGGAAAAGAATATGGAGAGAAAGAGCTGAGGACTTGGCCTAAATCTCAATGAAGCAGGAGATTAATTGGATTTAAGTATAGGGAATGAGGTTGTGACTGGGAGTTTGAGGAAAGAGGGCCTTTGAACAATTACTGGAAATCCTAATACATTTGATAATACATAATTACTTTAAATAGAAAGAATTTTTTAAAAGACCAGTGGAATATTATTTACTATTATTTCTCTGAGAGCACACCATTAGCACTTATATATATATATATACATATATATATATGTCCTCATTTAATCACTCAGTGAAAGTGACTAGCAATAGACTTTTAATACCTTATCATTTCACAATTAGGAAGTTGGATGAATGACTCCATTATCCAAAGTAAGAATTCTTTTCCTACAGAACTTACATGAGCAACTTCATTAATCATAAATGCAAATCAGAGTATTAAATTGCTAAGGACATTATAATCTGTTACAGGAATAATAACTGAATTTTCATCCCTAGCTTACTAAGGGCATGGGTAATAAGCAATTCACTTGGCTTCTCAGAGATTTTCTTTTCTCATCTATAATGAAAGAGTTGGACTAGATGATCCTAAAAGTCTCTTATTGATCCTATGATTTCAAGTGTGGCACAAGAACAGGAGAGAGTACAGGTTATGATAATTTATTGGATTTTCTCTCAGCTATCTCAATAAAGAAAATGAGAGATATGATCCCCACTATTACTTCTGGGACAATCTCTGCCCAAAGATCTCAATGAGCTTCTCTGCTCTGAGCTCCAGGCAAACCCCTTGTAGCAATCTCTCTTTCCATTCTTGTTGATGTCATCTTCCATCACCTGAATCATTATCATTTTTCCAGACTTTAGTGCTAGGTTTATGGTCTTATTCTGCACATAGTCTACTACCTGGTCTGTATCTGAAACCCTTCTAATTTTGCTGAATTTACAGAGCATCTTCTCCATGGGCCTTGCCTTGAAACCCAGGGTCACCTCCATGTGACAATGTCAAAAGCATATTTTATATATCTGGGCAAGAAATTCACTTCTGTTCATGCTCCCAAATAAGTAAAAACTATGAGCATCATAGAATAATCAGGGCAACATAGAAATTATTTTCATTTGGCTTGCAGCAGCTGGGAAAGTTTTCTCCTGTATCTAGAAATAGCTAACAATTTGAGTATCCATTAGAATGGAAATCCTTAGGGCAATCCTTTTGCCTTTCTCTCTATCTTCAAGCTTTTAGCACAGTGATTAACACATAGTGAGTAGATGAGAAAAATTTATTTCAGTGGTCAAGAAGGTGCCTGATGAAGGCACTGTGGAGTTTTTGGTCAGACATGGAAGATGCTATGGTCATATACTCTATATAGTTCATCACCAGTTGTCTTGACTTTTGTTTTACCATTGGACTTTGATGAGCAGGAAGAGCTGAGACTAATGACTTTGTGCAGCTCCATCTCACTTAAATCCAATTTATGCACAACTCAAAATATCATCCTGTGATGTCACTGGCTCTCTTTGATAACAAAGTTACTACATGACCTCATAATGTCATTGGTCCTTTTGGAAAATGAGGTCAAGACAACCTTCTACAATGTCATTACTCCTCTTCAAAAACAAAGGCTAAACAATAAGAGTATGGAGGAGAAACTTAATATATGTTTGTTGACTTAATTTGCTAATTCTTAGCAGTGTTTGCCTGCACATTTCTTTCATGTATAAACACCATTGTTATTGCCTTCCATTTTGCTTTAAGACAAGCTTAACAAAACATTCTGTATTTATTGTGATATAAATGGCAACCACCACATAATAGCTATTGCAGGCACAATAAAGCTCAAATATTTGCTTTTTTGACAATTAGGGATGTACTGCCTGAAATAAGCAAAAGCTTATTGCATGTTATCTGAAAATGTCACATTTATGTAAACAGAGATAATAAAACTGAAATATGGACACACTAGCAGCCATGCTACCATCAGCTTCTTTCTTCTAGAAAAAGCTTTCGGAGGTTGCCCTTTTTTATTCTAATTATGAGATATCTCAACTTAAAACATAGTCGGTTGTGAAAAAAGCTCAGGGTTAAATCAAGTATAAAGCTTCTTTGCCTTCTCTGTTAAATACTTACAAAGTTAATTGGAAAAAGATGGGGTTGAGTTCTGTGGAGAAAAGCCAGACAGCCTAAAGCAACTTACAGAATTAAACTATCTTTCTCATTCCCTTTATCTTTCTGTTTCTGGTGCCCTGAGAACTTCCCTATTGCACTGTATCATCATGCATAATTGAGATGTCCAATAATGTACAGGCTCAGTTTTCATTCTGCCAGTATCCAGAATGATTCCATGGACATTCTTTTTCCCTGGAGGAATTGCTAGGACTGTCACCAGAATTTGGAATATGTCCCCTAGATAACTTCTTTATCCATGAGTTATATGATCTTATATGTAGTAGACAAAGCCAACTTTGAATGTATTAAATGTATGGAAATAGGGATAGTTAGGTAGCACAGTGGGTAGAGTGCCAGGCCTAGAGTCAGGAATACTCATGTTCCTAAGTTCAAATCTGGCCTCAGGTAGATTTGTGACCCTGGGCAAATCAATCAAAATTAATATTCCTTTGGGCAGAGCACCTAAAGGTAAGACTTTGTCCTATGTGGTCAAAGGGAGAGGAGGGAGAGAGAGAAGGAGGGAAAAAGAAAGGAGAAAAGCAGGAAAGAGAGAAAGGAATTGAGAAAGGACACAGTTGGAGAATAAGAAGGGAGCTAAGAGGTCTTCTTGTTCAATCTTCACATTTTATGGTTGAGGAAACAGGCTTAGAAAATGACTTATGGAAGGAAAGAAGGAAAGAAGGAAAGAAGGAAGAAGGAAGGAAGGAAGGAAGGAAGGAAAGAAGGAAAGAAGGAAGGAAGGAAGGAAAACATAGAAGTATAGATTGAGAAGTGGAAGATCTTTGAGTTCAATCCTCACATTCTATGGTTGAGGAAATACACTCAAAAAGTGACTCACTAAAGATCATAAAAGTAATGCATAGATCCAGGATTTGAAGCTAGGTCCCTGGACCCCCCAAAATCCATCATAGTTGCCACCATACCATATGTGTCCACTAAGGTAAAGCCTTCACACTCATATGTCATTAGGTTTGCTGTGTGTAAAATGTTTTAAATATTTGCTGATTGTCTATTATACTCTAAACTCTATTAAGTGTTTTTTCTAAGTGACGCACCTAAGTGACGTAAAATCAATTTGTTTTCAGTGAATGAAGAATGACTGGACTGGGCTTGTGCTTTCTTGAAAAAAGACAAGACATCAACCCCTCAATGGGAATTGAATGTTCTTTCTTTTTTTTTTTCTTCTAGAACAAAATAGAAGTAGATTGACAAAGTGGATAGAATTCTGGATGTCATGGAGAGCATGCACTCCAATTCCATTTTAGAACTTACTTTGCTAGGTGACAACAGACATCCTTAGGCAACTCTCAAAGACTGTGAAGTTACAGAAACCATACACACTTGACATATTAATCTATATTTTTATATTACTGGTACGTGAGGCTATATATAATATTTATATATAAACATACACACACACATATATATATATATATATATATAAATACTGGCTAAATGTTAACTGATCATCTATATTTTATGGAGATCAAAAGTGACTGTATAGGAGAAAAAAATAGCCCAAGTTTTTTCTGGGAGAAACAGTGCTTGAAATCAGATAACTCAGAATAAAAAATTAGAGTTCAGTCTTCAATATTTATTAGCTAAGTGACCCTTAGAAAATCAGCTAACCTGAGATTCAGCTTTCTCATCTGCAAAAAGAGTTAAAAGAACTGAATGAAATAATATATGTGAAAACACATCTAACTATAATTATTTTTTATACAAATGTGTCCCTCCCATTTGGAGGAAAAGAAGAGAGGGAATTCAGATGGCTTAGCAATTTGTAGGCTTAAAGCTTTTCCTGGAGCACAAAGAAGAGTGACTTTTAATCAGTCAATAAAACATTTATTAAGAGCCTACTATTTGTTAGGCATTGTGCTAACAGCTAGAGATACAAAAAGAGGCAAAGGATACTACCCTCAAATAGCTCAAAAAACAAACAAAACAAAAACACTTGGACAAACAAGATACACACAGGATAAATATAAAATAATTAAGAGAGGGAATTCACTAGATTTAAGAGGAGTAGAGAAGGTTTCTTGCAGAAGATGGAATTTTAAAGAAAGACAGAGACCCTTGCAAAGGATGACAATGTGTCATGTTTCTTGAGTAATGTTTCCATTACATTTTCCCCATACAGCTCAACACAGAAGTAAATACTCACAACATTTGCTTCTATTTCCTAAAATGTGGAGGACATTTTAATATTTAAAAGATATTAAAGAGGGGCAGCTAGATGGCGCAGTGGATAGAGTACCAGCCCTGAAGTCAGGAGGACCTGAGTTCAAATCTGGTCTCAGACACTTAATACTTCCTAGCTGTGTGACCCTAGGCAAGTCACTTAACCCCAATTGCCTCAGCAAAAAGCAAAAAAAAAAAAAAAGATATTAAAGAATAGATTCTTGAATGGATGCTAAAGCTTCCGCAGCTGTTATTATAGACTATAACTGCATCCTGGGGAGAAGAGACTTGATAAATCACCTCATTCAAATCTCTTATTTTACAGATGAGAAAATGAAAGCTCCAAAGCAAGCTTAGTGGAACAGTAGATAGCATGCTGGATCTGAAGTCAGAAAAACTTGAGTTCAAATCTTGCTTCAAACACTTATTGGCAGTATGACTCTGGGCAAGTCACTTAACTTGTGTTGTCTTAGTTGCTTCAAATGTAAAATGGGAACATAATAGCACTGACCTCCAAGGGTTTTTGTGAGGATCAAAGGAGATATTTCTAAGCATTTAGCAGAGTACCCGGCATAGAGTAGGTATCTGTTCTCCTTTCAAGAAGGTGAAAAGAATGTCACTGTAGTTCAAAAGAATGAATATTAGATTTAGAAATCATAAGGGATGACCCCAAATCTAAAACCAAAGTTCAAATTTGAAGTGCAAGTTTCAAACCCTACCTCAGTTATATATCATCATCATCATCATCATCATCATCATTATCATCAAGTATTTATTAAGCAACTTCTAGACCACAAAGACAGCTAAGTGTCACAGTGGACAATGGACTAGAGTTAGGAAAATCTTAGTTCAAATGCAGCCTCAGACGTGTATACACACATACATATATATATATAAATACACATAAATATATATACACAAAATATACACACCCATATATAAATAGATACACATACGTAAATATATATGCACAAAATATATAAATATATACATATACATATGCATAAATATATAGATACACACATACTCCACATATAAATACATATATATACATAGAAATAGATGGATAGATATCTAGATATAGATATATATTAGCTGTGTGACTCTTGGCAAGTGACTTAACCCTTTTTACCTCAATTTCTTCCTCTGTAAAATGAGCTGGAGAAGAAAATAGCAAGCCAGTCTACTATCTGCCAAGAAAATCCCAAATGGGGTCATGTAGAGTTGGACACAACTGAAAAGCAACTAAATAGCAAATGTGCCAAGAATTATTGTTAAGTCCTGCAGATAAAAGGAAAAGTAAAAATATGGCCCTTGCCCTCAGGGAACTCACACTCTAAAGGAAGAGACAACAAACAAACAATTAGCTACATACAAGATATAGAGGATAAATAGGAGGTAATCTCAGAAAGAAGAAGTATGGAGTAAGACAGAAATGGGAAAAGACTGGGAAAGACTTCTTGTAAAAGATGGGATTTGACAAGACAACTCTGAGATACCACTACACACCTGTCAGATTGGCTAAGATGATAGGAAAAGATAATGAAGAATGTTAGAGGGGATGTGGGAAAACTGGGACACTGATACATTGTTGGTGGAACTGTGAACGGATCCAACCATTCTGGAGAGCAATTTGGAGCTATGCTCAAAAAGTTATCAAACTGTGCATACCCTTTGACCCAGCAGTGTTTATATTGGGCCTATATCCCAAGGAGGTCTTAAAGGAGGGAAAGGGCCCCACATGTGCAGAAATGTTTGTGGCAGCCCTTTTTGTAGTGGCTAGAAACTGGAAAGTGGATGGATGCCCATCAATTGGAGAATGGCTGAATAAATTATGGTATATGAATGTTATAGAATATTATTGTTCTGCAAGAAATGACCAGCAGGACGATTTCAGAGAGACTTGTATGAACTGATGCTGAATGAAATGAGCAGAACCAGGAGATCATTATACACGGCAACAACAATACTATATGATGATCAATTCTGATGGACATGGCTCTCTTCAACAATGTAGTGATTCAAAACAATTCCAGCAGACCTGGGATGGAAAATCCATCTGCACTGAAAGGGAACTATGGAGACTGAATGCATATGAAAGTATAGTATTTTCACTTTATTTTTGCTTGTTTTTTTTGCCTTTCTCATGTTTTTTTTCCTTTTTGGATGATTTTTCTTGCACTCCATGACAAATATGGAAATATATTTAAAAGGACTGCACATGTTTAATCTATATCAGATTACTTTGTCTTGAGGAAGAGGGAGTAAGGGAAGGAGGAAGAAAAATTTGTAACACAAGGTACTGCAAAAATGAATGTGGAAAACGATTTTTACATGTATTTGGAAAACTAAAATACTACTGAGGAAAAAAGGGGGGGGACTTCGATCCCAGGCATGAGGCATCCAAGAGGAGGAGATGAGGAAGAAAGGTATGGGGGGAATAAGAGAAAAGACATGGAGAAGGCAGATAGAATCTAAGTATGAGGAATGGCCAGAAGGCCATGACTTTGGGTAAATGGTTTTCAATTGGTCTCCTCATCTGTAAAATTGGAGGACAGGAGTAGAAAGATGATCTCTAAACCCTTTTTACCTCTAATCAGGGTCACAGAGCATGTGATTTAGAAAGACAGGGAGATCTTACAGCTCCTTCCATGTTATCATCCAACCTAATGGATCTCCCCCAAAACCCTGCTAGAGTAAAGGAGAAGTGAGGAGATAAAAGAACAAAGCAGAATTTTTTACCAGTATGCCAACAAGAGTGAACAAAAGGATGCTCCCCTTGCTTTCTATAATATGCTGTTTAAAAAAGGAAGATGCAGCAAAAGGCAAGAGCTCCTGGGCTCTGTAAATCATCCAACTGCAAGCTAAAGAAAGAGACCTGCTGGAAGGCAGCCCAAGGCACACCGGGGTCCTCTCTCTCACTGAATTACTGTTGGCTTACACAGTTATTTTTCATTTGGCTCAGGTTTATTCTGGAGCAAGCATAAAATAAAACAGCTCGGCATCCTCTAGTTTAGAACCATAGAAACATTTTGAATTTAAAATACAGTACAGACAGCACTCACTTCTCACCAAAATTTGTTCCTCGAAGTCACATTAAGTGGATCATAATTTCTCATCAGAGAAATAATTGGGGTCTTGTATCAAATATATATAAGTATGACCAGTAATAGGGGTTGCAGAGGTCATAGAGCTTATATTCTCTCCTTCTTCCTGCTTGCAGTATTCTTTTTTGTCAAAATTCCTTATTATTCTTTGCCCAGAACTTGAGTTTGCCCTCATTGTCCTGCTCTTTTTGCATACAGCATGTTCTCATTTAGATTCTAAGTTTCTTGAGAGCAAGGACTATGTTTTTAACTCATTATATAGCCAGTATCACACTGTTCTTCTTCCACCTATTCAAATTGTGTACCTCATGTGTTATCCTCTATTTTCTTGGTCCCCCAAACAAATCCTGCATTTTCATGTCTCTGTTCCTTTGTTTACACTTAATGCAATTATTGAAATTTGTGCTGAATCAGCCCACATGTACCCCCATTGTTTCCAGTCTTGTTTATCCTGCAGATAAATCTTAAGCAGTTTGTTGCAAGAGGCAGGTATGTATTTTGACCCTATTACCTTGTCCTTTGTGTTACAGGTAGCCAAAATCACTTACATCCCATCCCCCTGATTTCTAATTCATTTCCCTATGATGCAGTAATGGGGAAGGATCTGAGACCCAAAGGCCCATCTCCCTTTGGAAATGTACCTATCAGGATTGTTCATTCTTATTCTGAAAATTTATCTATAAAAGCAGTGGGCAGTTTCAAATTGTGGCCTGGCTACATTCAATGACCTTCTGCCTTTGATGCTGTAATAAATTCCTTTTTAATTTTCTCTCCCTGAGTTTGCTTCATTATTAAGGGTAAGGTCAGAACAAAGATTTTCTTCTAACACAGTGATTTACAGTGTCATGCTCTGACCTATACCTATTTTTAAAACCTCATTCCAAGTGCTCCTTCTTCCACTGAATCTTTCCTTAATTCTGCAGTTGGTAAAAATCAATTTAGACCTCACATAATACTTTTTTTTTTAACTTTTCTTACATATAGTGTCTCTCAAAGTTTTGCCAAAGAGCTATGGATGCTGGAAAGGAATATTTGCTTGTTTGGAGAAAAATACAGATCAGTATTTCTTCAGATTTAGAACTGACTGGGACCAATTTTTATTGACAAGTTGTCTTCCTCCCATCCTAAGGGAAGGGGCAGAATGGAAGTTTCAGGAGATCTAGAGAAATCAAGCTCCAGAAGAGAGATAAAGACAAAGAGCAGAGGAAAAAAAGTACTGGAGCAGACCTGGTAGCATTTGGGGCAGATTGGGGTCCTGGGAAAGTAAACCCCTAGAGAGCTAGATGAAGCAGTTGCCAGTGTGAACTCAGGGGGCCTACATGCAACAGACCTCATTTTTGCCCAAATTCATTCAGAAAGACAATTTGAAGTCTAGTTATCTGTGACTCCCTTTTCATTCTATCTTCCCAGAAGAGATAGACTTACTTACTGAATCTGCATTGAAAGAGAGAAAGGAGAGAATAAATAGAGAAGAGGGGAAAGGGAAAGGGGGAAGAAGAGAAAACAAAGGGGGGAAAAGGAGAAGAGAGAAGGGAGGAAAAAACAAGTGAGGGAGACAGAGAGAAACAGATAAGACAAGACAAGACAAGACAAGACAAGGGAGAAAGAGAAGAGAGAGGAAGAGGAAGACAGCTTTTGTTTTTCTACTTACACTTTGCAATACTGTATATCTCTTCTTTCATATGCTTCCCCCCAACCAGCCCACATAACAAAAAAATAAAAAAGAGAAAGGGGAAATGTTCAGTAAAAACAACCAAAATATCCTCAAAGTCTGACATTACACATATTATTCTATTCCCTCAGTCCTTCAGGGAGAAGTGCTTTCTTAAATCTCTCATAACTCTTCTTTGGGGCTAAGTTTGGTTATTGTAATATTTGCAGGCTTCATTTTTTATTGTTTTATTCTGTATTCTGAATTCTGTTGATTTCACTTGATTTTGGTTCATAACAAATGCTCCCATGTTTCTCTGTGTTCATCACATTCATAATTTTCTATACTAAAGCACATCTAATTATATTCACACACCACAAATTGTTTAATGATTTCCCCCATCTAATTAATTTTTAATTGAATCTGTTTCCTAAAAGACTAAAGGAAACAAGTTCTTTCAATATCATAACCAGTGGTAAACCAATGTACTGCACAATTACAGGTCCCCTCCTGCAATTTGATGGGAGAAAAGCATTAGGGAAAATGCTTGAAAAAAAAGAGAGAAATAGATTTACTAGTGCTAAGGTATTACCTTATATGGGGTGTTAGGGAAAACATAAGACAATTAAGATTCAATTTTTCAACTTTCCAGATCAAAAAGAGAAAGTTAAATCTGATTCTTTCTGCAGTTCTATTTGGGGATGTGTGTGTATGTGGAGCTGATGAGTTGGGCTGGTATGAGAAGTGGAAGTGAGGGTAGGAGTAGGGGTATCTATGGCACTTCCCCTTTCCAAAAAATTATTTTTCTTAGATGGTTTAAAAGGAAAAAAAAGGGAGGACCTTAAGGAATGGCTAGAGAAGGAATTGCCTGATCCACATAAGAGGGATCAACAAAACATGAACTTAGTAGGTATAATTTTGTATTAGAATTAACTTGGTTATGTGTCTTATCCCCTTGTTAGAGGGAAGTTTCTTTAGCAGTAATTGAGCCACTACAAAACCTCTTCCATAGTGCTTTAAACACAGTAGGCAATCAATAATGACCTGTTAAACTGAAAGGCAAATAGAACAAATATGAACCTCTATAATTCAATTTAATAAAAATTTACAGGTCTCTTATAGCAGAGGTACAATTGTAGGTATTGGACAAAAATAACAAGAAGACTGTCTTTATACTCGTGAAACATCATTTAAAATAATAAAATTTGATTCCAAGTCATAGAATTCAACAATTCATAAGGACCTGAGAGATTGAATCCACCTACTCCCTTCACAGATGAGAAATAGAGGCCAAGATAGGTTAAATGATTTCCCAAGGTCACACAATTAGTTTAGTGGAAAAGCAGAGACCAAAGTGCAGCCTCCTTCCTCACAGTCCACTGTTCTGTACACTAAATCACAGCTACCTAGATAAAGTCTTACAAATTTGACAAATGCACTCAAGAGGAGAGGGGTCAAAAATAGCCCCAAACACTGCCCCATCCAGTTCAAATTAAAGTACAATTGGAAAAATAAAAATATGGTAGAATATTAGGTTAATATGTAGTTTTCTAAGCTGAGATGCAGTCTCCTAGCGCTTCATGACACAATTTGTAATTTTCTTGGCAAAAATGCTGGAGCGGTTTGCCATTTCCTTCTTCAGCTCATTTTACAAATGAAGAAATTGAGGCAAAAGACTTGCCCAGGGTCGTACAGCTATTAAATATCTGAAGCCAGATTTGAACCCAGGAACAGAGGTTTTTGATTCCAAACCTGGCACTCTCTCTACTGTATTGCCTAGTTATCTCCTGCCAAATATGTTTATTTATAAATTATATACATGTATTATCATAGTAATTATTGTTATACAACACATATATTAAAATTTTTAAAGGATGAAATAAAGGTGAAATAATACTCTAATGAGCTGGGACTGGTATGGGAAGTGGGAGTGAGGGTTGAGTGGGGCTATCTAAGGTAGTTTCCCTTTCCACAGAAAGTTTTTTTTTTAGATGAGTTGAAAGGAAAAACAATTAACCAGAAAGGAAGAACTCAAGGAATGGCTAGAGAAGGAATTGACTGATCCACATCAGAGTCAACAGGATGTCTCTAGAATTTACCGGGGAGAGGAGTAACATAGTCAGGTTACTTTAGGAAAAGACTTGAAACAAGAAGAACAATTCACAGGCTATTGCAATGATAGAGTAGGCTGGGGGATTTTAGGACTAGCTGTGTGACCCTGGGTAACCCTGTTTGTCTCAGTTTCCTTACTTGTAAAATGAATTGGAGAAGGAAATGGCAAATCATACAAATGGCAAAACCCCAAATGGAATCACAAAAAGTCAAAAATAACTGAAGAACAGACTATCATTATTAATAGAACTTCCATATTATACAGACAAGAAAATGGAGAAGCAGACAGATTATCCAAACTTATAGGGTAATGTAGAAATGAAGGGAAATTATCATTTGTCTTTATACATTCTGATGTATCTTCTGACTTTTGGCAAATCCTGACTTGAAACCAACTTAAAGCAAAATAAAGGAATGTGAGTAAAAGTTTCTAAGAAGCCCATTGGATTTGAGCAATCCAGAGAATTAGAGAATCACTGGATTATGTATTTGGAGTTGGAAGGGATGTTATTATGTTTGTGATGAATAAGGATATCTCTTCCTGGTGGATATTGAGAAATCTTAAGGGCAGGTGGTGGGAAAAGTTGGTTAGAAAACTAAAGAAAGAAGTTGACTGAGAGCCAGGAGTTTAGGTTCTACTACTATTCAGCATTGGAGACAAATCACTTTACCCCCACAGGTCTCAGTTTTCGGGTCTGTGATAATGAAGATTGTATTCGCTGATCTATAAGGTCTCTTCTCCCTCCAACAGTCTTTGCTTCTAAAACTGAGACATTATTCTACCATAAAATACAAGGAGGGAAGAAGCACCCATTTCAGCTATAATAGTCATTGTGCCAGGGAAAACTACTTTTTCATCCCTTGCAAGAATATGAGAGGCTTATTATGTACATGGGTGGCTGTTGTGCTCATCTCCTTTGAATGACATTATCCATCTAATAAGCTTTAATCCTTAATTGTTTTTACAAGTATGATATTTAATCTACACTAACTATATCAAGAAATTCAAATCACCAAATGAATTAATTTAACTGCATGAATGCTTCCTCATGCACATGCACACAGAAATTATCTCCTTTGTGTATTTCTCTCCATTTTAATTAGAATTGTTTTCCTAAGAAAATGAGAAAAAAAAAGTAGGGAATGGCACCTGATGTAGGGAAACATATTCTATCTCTCTTCCCAAGGCAAATTATTACAAATCATATATATGGAACTATAAGGGACCTCAGAAATATGTTTCCCACCAAGAAAACATAATTTTGCAAGTTACATCCAAGTCTAGAAAACTAGATCTAGACTAGGCACTTCGAATTTTATCTGATTTTTATCTGCTCCTGTTTTCTTTAATAGATTGCCCCCTCTCCTACAATTCTGCCTTTCTTCTCACCTCCTTGATACCACTCTCACCTCTCTCTGTCTCTGTCTCTCTTTTTCTCTATGTCTCTGTCTTTCTCTGTTTTTCCTGTCTCAATCTCTCTATGTGTCTCTGTCTCTGTCTCTGTCTCTGTCTCTGTCTCTGTCTCTCTCTCTCTCTCTCACACACACACACACACACACACAATCTTGCAAATTATCCTCTTCTTTCTCCTAGACTCAACATAGACACAATCAAGTAGCACAGTGGATAGAGTATTGCGCTTGAGAAGTCAAGAAGAACCAAGTTCAAAATTTCCCTCAGATACTCTCTGTATGATAATTCACATTTGTCAGCCTCAAGTTCCTTATCTATAAAATGGAGGCAATAATAGCACTTATCTCCCAAGACTGTTGTGAGGAATAGATGAGAAAACACATGTAAAGCATTTGCAACTCTTAATACACTCTTTAAATGCTCACTATTATTATTATTATTATTATGACTCAATCAGTTGACAAATCTTGGCCATTTCTACCTTTACAACATTTTTTCCCCATCCAACCCCTTTTCTCTACTCACACAGTTCTCATTTTAGTTAAGATACTCATTATGTCTTGACTAGATTAATTCAACAGCTACCTACCTCTTTCCTGATTCCTTAGTCTCTCCCTCCTCCAGGCTATCCTATGCATAGCTGCCAAAATGATTTTCCTTAAGCATGGATCTGAACATGTGGTTCCCCAACTCAATAATCTCCAGTGATTTCCTATTGCTCCCGGCATCCAATATAACTCCTCTTCTTGTTGTTATTCAGTCATTTTTAATTGTATTCAACTCTTTATGAACTCATTTGGGATTTTCTTGGCAAAGATACTAGAGTGGTTTACCCTTCCCTTCTCCAGCTCATTTTTCAAATGGGGAAACTGAGGAAAACAATTACATGACTCTCCCAGGGTCACACAGCTAGTATATGCCTAAAGTTGGTTTTGAAGTCAGGCCTTTCTGACTTCAGGACTTGGGGCTCTATGTACTCCTCCTTCTCTCTTTAGCTTTTTAATTTTTTTTATTTAATGTTAACCCCCCATTACATTCAAAATGATTTTTTCCATTTGTTTTTAAGATTTTTAAGTTCTAGATTCTCTCTCTTATCCCCATCCACAATTAAGAAACCACATGTGAAGCTATATATAACATTTTCATAAAAGTGAAGTTGTGCAATAAGACACAGAACTTCCACCCTAATGAAAATAAAACTGTTAAGAAAAATTAAGTTAAAGATAGCTAGATAGATGGAGAGAAAGAGGGAGAGAGAGAGACAGAGACAGAGAGATAGAGACAAAGAGATAGAGACAAATAGAGACAGAGAGAGACAGAGAGAGAGACAGAGACATCTAGACAGACAGAGACAAACAGATAGAGACAAAGAGAGAGAGACACACACAGAGAGAGAATGATTTGACCTGTATTCAGACTTGGTAAGTTCTTTAACTGGTATGGAAAAGACTTTTCATCATAAGTGCTTCAGAGTAGTTGTGGATGATTATACTATTGAGAATAACAAAGCCATTCACAGCTGGTCATCCCAGAACATTACTATTACTTTGTATACAGTATATTTCACTTTGTTCATTGAGGACTTTCCAGGTTTTTTTCCCCTTAATTTCTTGTTCATCATTTCCCAGAGAACAGTAATATGCCATCAGAGAAATTTGCTTCGAAAAATTTTTTTACAATGACTATTGCTAAGTGTATTTCCTCTTATTTATTCTCTCCTTTTACCCTGTGCCTCCTCAAAAGTGTTTTGCTACTGACCACTCCTTCCCCCAATATGCCCTCTCTTTTTTCATCCATCCCCCTCCTTCCCATATCCCATTCCCCTCCTATTTTCCTGCATGTAAGATAGATTTCTATATTCCTATTGAGTATGTATGTTATTTCCTATTAGCTAATTCTCTCCTCCCTGTCTTCCCCTTCACTTTAAAAGCTTTTTCCTGCTTCTTTTTTTATGACAGATAATTTACACCATTCCACTTCTCCCTTTCCCTTTCTTTAAGTATATTCCTCTCTCACCCCTTAATTTCATCATAAAAAAAGATATGATTCCTTCATAATCAACATACCCATGCCCTCTGTCTATATATATTCCTTCTAACTGCCATAATAATGAGAACTTTCTAATGAGTTACAAGTATCATCTTCCCATTTAGGAATGTAAACAAATAAACCTTTTTAAGTTCCTTATGATATCACTTTCTTAACTACTTCTTTATGCTTCTCCAGAGTACTGTATTTAAAAATCAAATTTTCCATTCAGTTCTGGTCTTTTCATGATGAATGCTTAAAAATCTTTTTTCATTGAATTACCATCTTTTCCTCTGAAGGATTATATTCAGTTTTGCTGGGTAGGTGATTCTTGCTTGCCAGAATATCATATTCCAAGCCCTTTGGCCCTTTAATATAGAAGCTGCTAAATTGTGTGGCTCCTTTGTACTTGGATTGTTTCTTTCTGGGATGTTTGCATTCTTTGATTTGGGAGTTCTGGAATTTGGCTATAAATTTTTCATTTCAGGGAGTTTTCATTTCAGGATCTCTTTCAGGAGATGGTCAGTGGATTCTTTCAATTTCTATTTTACCCTCTGGTTCTAAAATATCAGGACAGTTTTCCTTGATAATTTCTTAAAAGAAGATATCCAGGCTGTTTTTTGATCAATAGACCAATAATTTTTAAATTATCTCTCCTGGATTTATTTTTTCTATATCAATTGTTTTTTTCCAAGGAGATATTTCACTTTTTTCCATTTTTTTCATTTTTATTTGCTTTATTGTATCTTGATTTATCATAGTCATTAGCTTCCATTTGTTCAAATCTACTTTTTTTAATTAATACTTTTTATTTGCAAAACATATGTATGGGTAATTCCTAAACATTAACCCTTACAAAGCTTTCTGTTACAAATTTTTCGCTCCTACTCCCCACCCCTCCCCTAGATGGCAGGATATCCACTACATGATAATTATGTTAGAATACTTATATCGAATATATGTATAGTTATTGCCACACCTCATTTTTTTGTTCAGGAGAAATCGTATCTATAAGAAAGAATAATCCGATAAAGGAAATACAATGCAAGCAAACATCAATAGAGAACATGAAAATGTTATGTTGTGGTCCACATTTCACATCCCTCTCTCTGGGTGTACATGGCTTTCTTCACTGAACAATTGGAATTGGTTTGAAGCATTTCATTGTTGAAGAGAGTCATGTCCCTTAGACCTGATCCTCATATAGTATTGTTGTTGCCGTGTATAATGATCTCCTGGTTCTGCTGATTTCACTCAGCATCAGTTCATGCAAGTCTCTCCAGGCCTCTCTGAAATCGTCCTGCTGGTCGTTTCTTACAGAGCAATAATATTCCATAACATTCATATACCATATTTATTCAGCCACTCTCCAATTGATGGGCATCCTTTCAGGTTCCAGTTTCTAGCCACCACAAAAAGAGCTGCCACAAACATTCTTGCACAGGTGGGTCCCTTTCCTTCTTTTATGATTTCTTTGGGATATAGGCCCAGTAGAAACACTGCTGGGTCAAAGGGTATGCACAGTTTGATAACTTTTTGAGCACAGCTCCAAATTGCTCTCCAGAATGGTTGGATCCGTTCACAGTTCCACCAACAATGTATTAGTGTCCCAGTTTTCCCACATCCCCTCCAACATTCATCGTTATCTTTTCCTGTCATTTTAGCCAATCTGACAGGGGTGTAGTGGTACCTCAGGGTTGTCTTAATTTGCATTTCTCTGATCAATAGTGATTTGGAGCACCTTTTCATATGATTATAAATAGTTTTAATTTCATCATCTGAAAATTGTCTGTTCATATCCTTTGACCATTTATCAAATGGAGAATGGCTTGAATTTTTATAAATCTGAGACAATTCTCTATATATCTTAGAGATGAGACCTTTATCAGAACCCTTAAATGTAAAGATGATTTGCCAGTTTGATGCTTCCCTCCTAATCTTGTCTGCATTAGTTTTGTTTGTACAGAAACTTTTTAACTTAATATAATCAAAATTATCTGTCTGGTGTTCAATTAAGAGTTCCAGATCTTCTTTGGACATAAATTTATTCCATCTCCACACGTCTGAGAGGTAAACTATCCTATGTTCCTCTAATTTGGTTATAATATCACTCTTTATATCTAGATCATGAAACCATTTTCAATTCTACTTATTAAGGAATTATTTTCCTCAGTGAGTTTTTGTATCTCCTTTTCCAATTGGCCGATTTTGCTTTTTAAGGCATACTTCTCCTCAGCTTTTTGTACTTCCTTTTGCATTACTCTCAATTCTTTCCCTAATTTTTACTTTATTTTTTCTACTTGACTTTCTAAATCGCTTTTGAGTTTGTCCATGGCTGGAGCCCAATTCTTATTTTTCTTGGAGACTTTGGATGGGAGCTTTGACTTTATCGTCTTTTGAGTGTGTGTTTTGATCCTCCAAAATTTTTTTGTCAGAAACTTTATTAATGTTTGCTCATTTTCCTAGCTTATTACTTGGCTTTTAACTCTTAAAAGTACGGCTCTGTTTTTAGGGTAGAGGGTGCACTGTCCCAAGCTTCAGGGTTTTGTGCAAATGTTTTCAGAAATCCTAGGAATCTGACCACAAGCACTCTTTTCCTGGAGCTGTTAGGCATGTTAGTAGCTATAAAATTTAGGGTGCTGGCCGGGGGCTGGGATTCCACTAACCACTGCCCAGGGCTGCAGTGGGACTGCACACAAGACTCACATCCTGTTGCCACAGACCCTCTCCACTGACCTTCCAAGTCCTTTCTGGTGTCCTCGGGCTGAGAGGTCCAGAAGTCTCCAGCACTGCTGCTGATTCAAAGGTCCCACCTCCCTGATGCTGGGGTCCAAGTGGGAACTGGGGCCAGGGCTGAGTCTGCCCTGGGATTGTAGGCTGGATAATCATTCTGCTTCCACAGACTTTTTCTGTTGACCTTCCAGCTTCTGTTATGTATCTCTGAGAAGCCACCAGGACTGTTGCTGATTCAGAGGTCAGCCCTGGTTGGCTGGGTTTGGGTACAGCACTGCACACTGGATTTCCACCTTTTCTGCTGAGCTTCTAAGATGTCTTTGGCTGGAAAATGTTCTCCTTTTTTTGAGTGCTCTGATGTTCTAAAATTTGTTTAGAGTCATTATTTAAAGTAATTTGGAGCAGTTTCAGGGAAAGGTTGGGCAAGTTCCTGTCTTTGCCATCTTGGTTCTGCCTCTCCTTCTCATTAGCTTTTAAAGCCTTTTACAACCCAGATTTAACTTATGTTTCCAAGATATTTTATATTATACCTTTTTCCAGATTCTGCCATCCAGCCACACTGGCCTTTTCTCTGTTCCTTGCACATTTCTCATCTTTGCACTGGTCGCCCCTCAGGTCTGGGATACACTCCCTTCTCCCTTCTTACTTAAAAAATTCATCTCTTTCTTCCAGATTTAGTTCAAGTACCACCTTCTATAGGTTTCCCTGATTCCTAATGCCTTCTTTCTCAAACTACCTAATAACCTTGAATTTATTATCTTTGTTCTTATACTTATATACAGTTCTTTGAGAACAAGGGTTGTTCCACTCATTTTTTTTTAAAAAAAAATCATATTTAAAACTTAGATGCAAAATAAGAAAAAAAACAAAAAAAGATAGAAAAACAAAACAAAACAAAAATAAAAAATAAAACAAAAACTCTATCATGTGTCCAGCAGAACATTGGGGAGGATTCAAATGTATAGATTGTTTCATTCTTTATATTTGCATCCCCATTACCCAACACAAAGCCTGACACATACAGGAAAGAATTGCTAAGCTTTTTTTCCAATTCCAAGTTATGATGCTGTGATTCCTCCCTCTTTTTCAACTATTGTCTGGTTGGTAACACTGCAGGTGGATGGCTGTTGAATTCTCTCATTAATATGTTTATTTTAGATGAAGTTATGGATGTATAATGAGTAAGATTCAGAATTAAGGAGTAAGAGGAATTAGTTTGAATTGCATTTGGTAAACTGAGTAGTATTTTCAATGAGACCACATGGCTTTCTGACAATATAGATGTGGTCCATATTTTTAACACCAAAATTCTCTTTGTTTTGGCATATGACTGGTTGCAAATCCTGGAACATTATAATCACAGAACAATTTTAAAAACAAGTAACCCCAAAGGACTAAAGAGAGGAGCATGATGGTTATAAATAGAAGCCTGCTTTGAGTTACCAATAATGACCTGAAATGTCTAACAGAAAAAGTAAGTAGGGTCATCGTGCAGGAAGTGTGACAAATAATAGATGAACATTAATACCTCTGGAATGCCAAAAGGAAGACTTCTAATGTGTTAGGCAGATGCCCCATAAGGGAATTTATGGGGAAAATGGTTGAGAATTTGAGTTATAATCTTACTAGAGAACGCTCAAATAGCATTTTCATTTTAGAAGTTATTAATGGAACTTTAAACAGAATAAACTATAAACTTCATACCAAAAACAAAAAACAAACTACCTATACTAGCTAGAAGAATTAATAAAAACTCCAAGTGGTTATAGTAATTTTAAATTCTAACCAAACCAATAATTAAGAACAACAGATCTTACCAAGAAGAATATTTAAGATGATCTGGTCATATTATGGGCATGTTTAAATGGCTTTTTTAAAAAATAAAGTCTTTTTGGCAACAAGAAAATAAAATTTAGTTAAGATGCACTTGAGATGATGGGAAAGTTTTAAAATAGACTGGGGTGATTTTTTAAAAGAGGAAAAATAAAAGTAAGACATATTTGAAGTTCTGGAATATAGCATCTCAAATTTATGAGCATGACAATTTTGAGCATTTTGGGCATTTGATAAAGTGCTGGGACTGGAATCAGGAAGACTCTTTTTCCTGAGTTCAAATCTAGACTCAGACACTTCCTAGCTGTGTGACTCTGGGCAAATCACTTAACCCTGCATGCCTCAGTTTCCTCATTTGTAAAATGAACTGGAGAAGGAAATGGCAAATCACTCTGATTTCTTTGCCAAGAAAACCTCAAATAGGGTCACAGAGAATCAGACACAACTGAAAAATACTGCTATTGGCAAGATCAAATCGTACTTTAGAATTGTTCCATTTCCAATGTCCCATCAGCCTTCACTCTCCAAACTAAACAACCTAAATTAATTCAAGTTTAATTTAAAATATCCTGACATATTTTCCTTCAGATATTCAAGCCTTCATGTGTCCTACTCTGGGTGACTGGGAGAGTGATATTGTCATGAACAGAAATGGAGAGGCTAGGAGGGACAACTAGTTTAAATGGGAAGAGGAGTTCAATTCTAGATAATTCTGGACATATTTTAGTTTGACATTACAGCTGGTTGGAAATACAAAACTGGGGTGGGGAGAGGGAAAAATACATTTTATCAGTCATTAAATTCAATAATTATTTGTCATCTGCAGGAATAGGATTCTTTAAACTATAAGAATAGTTAAGATTGCCAAAGGAGTATAAGCCACAACCTTGAGATCTTTCTAAATCTAAATAATGAGAAGATGACAAGGAATACAGAAATATAGGCTTTCAGAAATGGAAAGGCTCTCAAAGCTTAGAGTCTAGGAGTAATTTTTTTTATTGGATCTTTTTGGCAGTCCTATAGACCTCTTCTCAGAAATGTTTTTAAAAACATAAAATACACAGAATTACAAAACAAACCAATTATATTGAAATGTACTGTTATTAAAAATTAAAATTCATCTGACCCAGAATCTTTTTTTTTTCAATATTCCCAACAAATAGTCATCTCTCCTTTACTTGAAGACTTCTAGTGAAGGGTGGGGGAATTCTAGTACTTCCCAAGGCAATCTATTTCACTTATGGATAATTATACTCATTAGAAACATTTCCTAACCTACATGAACCAATGCAAAGTGAAGTAAGCAGAATCAAGTGAACATCGTATACAGTAACAGCAATATTGCACGATGAACAACTGTAAATGACTTAATTACTCTGTTGAAGACAATGATACAAGACAATTCCAAGATTCATGATGAAAAACATCGTCTATATCCAAGCAAAGAATTAATGGACTCTGAATACAGATTGAAACACACTATTTTCTTTTTTTTTATCTTTTTTTGCTGAGGCAATTGGGATTAAGATTCTTGCCCAGTAGATCTAGGAAGTGTCTGAGATCAGATTTGAACTTAGATTTTCCTGACTTCAGGGCTGATGGAAGCACACTATTTTCACTTTTTTTTTTCGTTTTGGTCTGTTTCCTTTTTTTACAACACAAGTAATATGAAGATATATTTTATATGATTGCATGTAAATAAACTATATTAAATTGCTTACAATCTTAAGGAGGGGAGAGGTGAAGGATGGGGTAAGAAAATCTGCAACTCAAGATTTTTTTTAATGAAATGTTAAAATTTGTCTTTACATGTAATTGGGGGAAAATGCTATTTTTTTTAAAGTAAAAGTTTCTTTATGCTAAGCTTAAATTTTTCTCTTTGCACTTCTTATTGTTCTTAGGTCTGTCCTACTGAATTTACCAGAACAAGTCATCAAAATGACAGCTTTTCAAATCAGCTCACTTCTAAGTCTATCCAAGAATAAACACCATCTTTTCCTTCAAATGATCCTAAAACCTCATGCACTCTAAGGCCTTTTTCTTTAGAGACTCCAGCTTGTCAATGATCTTCCAGAATGCATTAGGCAGTAAGGTGGGGGCATTTGATAAAATGCTGGACCTGGAATCAGGAAGGCTGCTTTTCGTGAATTCTAATCTGGCCTCAGCTGTGTGAACCCGGGCAAGTCACTTCACCCTATTTGCCTCAGATTGTTCATCTGTAAAATGAGCTGGAGAAGGAAGTGGCAAATCACTCTAGTATCTTTGCCAATAAAACTCCAAATAGGGACACAAATTGTTGGGCACAACTGAAAAAAAATGACTAACCAACAGCTACAAAATGCAGTTCTCCATACTGAAAACAACACCAGATATAAAGTCAAAAGAATAGAGAGGAAAATGGATAAAGAGATAGGAGAATCAGAATAGATTCAGAAATAAAGCATTTTAATAAGAAGAAACCAACAGCTTCTGAAAACACAATTTGGAATATGTCCATGTTGATATATTCATGTAGTGATTTGAATTAGGAAATTAATATCACACTTTAAAACATTTAAAAACAACAATTTATCAGACAACTAATAGTCCTGGGAGAAAAAAGTGAAGACACTTTGTGTATAATAGAATACATTAAAAAATGAAAAATATCACTGCAGGTAAGGGATTGCCATTTAACTGGAAAAATAAATGAAGGATTTTATCATTTTTGTTCCCAGACCTGATAATATGGAGTTCAAATGGCCATCACCAAATTGCTGTAAAATGTTATTCAGAACAAAATAAACACTGAGTGATGTATTTAAACAAAACTAATTTCCTCTAAGTTATCTGTTATTTTATTAAAGTTCTAGCTAGAATGGCCACCATGGATAAACCAAGGCAATGCAATTATAAACAGGAGAAAATTAATAGAGCTGAAAGTTACACTTATTAAAGGCAGAGCAGTTCTGTTCAGAGAGAACTGTATAGTAGAGAGAAAGAGGGCAAAGAAGGCTTCCATTTATCTTTCATTTTTAAGAAATTGCATAGAAAAAGCAACAGGCATTTCAGGCTCTGCTTATAATGTGGTCACAATTCACAACATTAAAATGGCATCTATGGGAGATGGTATTAAAGTATAAGGCATAAAGGAACATGATAGAGTAAGTTGAAATAGGCAAAAATTGCACTAGCTATTATAGCCCCTTAGTCTTTCCTTGCTCTCCATAAACTAACAATGCACCTTGGGGAATACAGGCCTTCTATCCTGGGAATTATTTTACAAAAATGAGCAAGTGCTACTCCTATTCACTCATTACTTCAAAGAGAGCTGAGTATAAAGTTTCTAGAGTAAGTATTGGCTACGTATTCAGGAAGAAAAGAAAGGAGAAAGTAAGTGAGACTATAAATTTTAAAAGAAGATAAAGTCAATTGTGACTATAAAAAGCCCAAGACATCAATTTTTATTTTTTAAAAATATATCTACCTTTTACGAGTGATCCCAAAAGAGTGGCTTGGGCAATTATGAAGAAAAGAGTGTCTGTCTTGTCAGAGCCGTTACTGAGAAAAATTGAACATGGATTCTATCTACTATAGCACTAGTTCTTTTTCCTCCCAACCCCCTGACATAGAACAATTATCCAAAGAGAATTCAATGGCCACAATGGCTTAATAGAACTACAAGATTATAAATAATAGGCTTCATTTGACTTGTTTCTGACCGATGAGAGAGTAAATTGTTCATAGTGATAGGGCTACAGACACTGACCCTGAGAAATCTCTAGGTGATTTTAATTGCTATATCATTTATTCTATGTGCCAAATTGCACCTTGCAAAAGCAAGCAACCAATTCCTGCTTTCTTACTTATTCCATTAAATTACTTTAATTCAACAATCATTTATTACCTCACTTCTGAAAGCAGGGTACTAAATGAGAGAGAAGGAAAGGAGAAAGGACAAAACCATCCCTTTGAAAAAGGAATACCACTCACATCTATCAGGCTCCTAGGCTAGAATCTAATGTACAAGGAATTTAATGTCTTATAAAATTCAGTGTTTCGATATCCCCAGAGCTGTACTAGGATAAAAGAGACAGTCCCTGATCTCAAAGAAATTGCAACATATAATATGTGTTGAGGTAAGTTAATACAAGATACATAACAAAAGTGGTATGAGAGAATACTAAAAACTAGGAGGTGGGGATCAAAAGTGATTTTTAAAGGAGGTTTCACTTCAGGTGAATCTTGAAGGAAGCTAATCATGCTTAGAGGCAGGGCTGAGGTAATAAATTCATTCCTTTTCTCAAGTAGTACAGTTTATGTTTTCCTGAAATGTCAACATAGCCAAATTTGCATTTATCCAATAACTAAGTAAAGGCTGATTTAAAACCCAGGACTCTGAATTCCAAACTTGATCATTTTTGATTTTCCACTCCCTATTATACCTCTGGATTTTTTTCTTCTGTCACAATCATTTCCCAATATTCTTCCTTTCAATAATTAAGAAAAACCATCAAGCAAAATCCATCAATGATACAATTTAGTATGAATATAAATTTGTTTCAATGTAAGTTCCTTGTGAATGGGGATTGTTTCACTGTATTTTGTATTGTAGGCAATGAATAGAGCAATGGTACTGGAGTGAGGAAGACATCTTCCTTGACCTTAGACAATCACTAGTTGTGTAACCCAAGGCAATCACTTCACTCTATTGCCTCAGTCTCCCTATCTGTAAAACAAGCTGGAGAAGGAAATGACAAACCACTTCAGTATCTTTGCCAAGAAAACCTTAAATAGGGTCATGAAGAGTTGGACATGATTGAACAACAACAGCATATTTATGTATAATGCCTGACCATTGTGGATGCTTAATATTTTTTCTTTGAAAGTATGTGCAATATTTTTCAGGTAGTCTTCCTATCTCCTTACATCAAGGGAGGAAAATTTGTTTCATTCTCTCCTCTCCTAAATCAAGATCATTCATTACATTTAATCCTTTGAGGTTCAGCTCCCATTCAGTGTTGTTTTCACTTACATTACACTTTAATCAATATATATTTTTGGTTTCTTAATGCTTTTAAAAATTTTGCATCAATGTATAGGTTTTCCCACATTTTGCTGAATTCCTTACATTTGTATGTTCTTCTTGTGCAGCAACATTCCATTACATTCATATGCCACAATCTGTTCAGCCTCAGGCATTCATTCCACTGCATTCCAACATCTCCATTACATCATGCCAAGCTTTATTGATTTTATTCTTTCCCACAAAGAGAAGCTCCCCTTCAATCCTCTGTTTCCAGCATAAATCAGTTTCTTACCCAGTATAAAATATTTCCCTGAATTTCATCATTAATTAAAAAAAATATATGTTCTTATCTTTTTGAGAAACTTTCTGAAAATAATGTCCACATGCCTTTTTTTTGGCCCTACTAGCAACAAGTCAGTTTTTGGTCAGCCATTTCTGCCTCCCGTGATCCAATTTGGTGTTTTGGCAAAGATATTAGAATGGTTTGCCATTTACTTCTCCAGTTTATTTTACAGATAAGGAAATTGAGGCACACAATTAGTAAATGTCCAAAGCCATATTTGAACTCACCAGCATTAGCTTTTCAGATACCAAGTTTAGTTCTTAATCTACTGTGTCATCTAGCTGTCCACTTACTATATACCAGTTAAAGCCCTTGGAATTTAAAAAAAGGCAAAAATGGTCCCTGTCCTCAAAGAACTCACTATCTAATAGGGAGAAACAATAGAGGTCAGGGATTATACACTGCATAGAGTTCATCACAATTACTTTGATTACAATAGTTAAGCAAAGGTCAACACTTTGGAAAATACATAAAAAATAATGATCATTGAAATTATAAGATAAAATATGTAACAGGATGATTCAGTTATAAATCAATGTCCAAAAAAAGGAAAAATTAGAAGCACAACATTTTGAAACAAGAAATTCACTAGTGGATAGACAGAAACGTTTTTCTTGCATAAAAAGAATAAATACAATTTATTAATTCTCTCTACAATAGATTAAAGAAAGAATCCAAAACAAATTATTCCTCTTTCTACCCTAAAGTATGGCCATCTTCCAAGATTCTGTCTTGGGTCCTCTTGAATTTTCTATCACTTATACTTTCAATCTGAGTGAACTTTCATGGTCTCAAACATCTGTTCTCTCTGTATATCATTCCTAAATCTTTATCTCTTGTCTTGATATCCCCCCTAATCTCCAGTCTAGTACTTCCATCAACTGGATGTAGAAATTGATGAAAAAAATTTTTTAAAAAGCATTAAAAATCAAAAATACATATTGATTGCAACCATATAAATGAAAACAATACTGAATGAGTTGAATTTTAGATTAAATGTAATGAATGATCTTGATTCAGAAAGGGAGAGAATGAAACAATTTATTCTCTTCTAGGTATAGGGAAGCAAGGAGACTATGTGAACCTGTACTCAAATCCAACATGTTGTAAACTTAATTCATCTCTTAAAACATGGGTGTCTTCTTAATGTTGTTATCAGTATTGATGAAAGTATCAATCCCTCAATTACTCAGAGTTGAATTCTAAGTCATTTTTCCACAGAAACCTACATACAGCTAGTTAAAATAGCCTAGGGTCATAAGAGCAATGATGTACAGCTAAAAGGGACCTAAAGAGCAAACTCTCATATCTTCATGCTCTTTTCCTCCCCTTCTTCTGCTATGATGTAGCCCCTCATTCCTCTGGAAGGGCAGGAGTAGGGGTTAGAGAACTATTGTTATGGTCTCCTTGATGTTCATCCTCCAATTCATCCTTCATGGAGCAAAACAATCTTCTAAATATATAGGTTAGGTCACATGATTTTTGTGCTTAAAAGGCTACAGGAACTTTCCATCAAATACCAAATAATCGTAGCCTCTTTAGCATGACATAGAAGCTCTCAAGACTGTATTTCTAAACTTATTTATCACTATTCACCTGCTGCAGCCAAATTGCAGTGGCTATTTACTAGTCACAGAATCATAGAATAAGAACTTGAAAGAACCTTACCAAACTCAAAGATCCATAACTGTTTTCATGGGTCATGGACCCTCCTGGCGGTCTGATGAAGCTTATGGGTCCTTCTTAGCATTATAAGTTAACTGCATAACCCCAAATGCACAGGATTACCAAGAAAACAAAATCTGTCAAAATATATTTATCAAAATATTACAAAAATCAGTCTATGGACCCCACCCAGATAAAAACATCTGTTCTACGCTCTAACACTAACACTAACTAACTAACTCTAATGAGTATTAAAGGCAGCTGGTAACACAGTGGATAGAATTGGTAATATCTGAGCTCAAATCTGAACTTGGACACCAAATGTGTGAACCTGAGCCAGTCATTTAAGTTCTGTTCACCTCAGTTTCTTCAAGTATAAAATGGGGATGATAATAATAGCAACAACCTCACAACGTTATTTTGACAATCATTTGAAATGTTTATAAAAAGTCCTTAGAACAGTTGCTGGTATGTAGTAAGAGCTATATAAATGATAATTTCCTCCTCTGATTTAAAAAAAATTATGAAACAGGGGTGTAGAAAGAACGTTATTCTTTGGTCTTTCCACTTTTGCACATAATGCTCTATATGTTGGGAGCTAAGTCATCTTGGAAAGAGCAACAGACTTGTAATTTCTAAAATACAGTTCCAATTCCTGCTTCTTGACTTGGAAAGAATATTGACCCTGAAGTCAAAGGACTCTGATTCAAATTCTATCTCTGACATTTAATATTTAGTCAAATCGGGTGGACTTGGAAGTGCCATCTGGGTCTAGACCTATGAGTGCCCATCACCTTCAGAATGCCCTCTGCTGGTAGCCTTCTGCTCCTTGTAGACACACTCAAGTGCCATCTACTCTATGAAGGTCACCAAGGTGCCCTTTTTATACATTTCCAAGGAAAACTAGAGGTAGATTCACTTTGGTCTCCATGTATTAACTCTCTCATGTACTATAAACAAATCTTTTTAAAAGTTATGGATTAAAGTACTTTTTAAAAGGATTCCCATGCATATTTAAGAATACCTGTGGGCATACTTAATTTAGCAAGGACAACATTTCCAATTTAACTTGTTCTAGAAAGGCCCTTTGCAGCTAATTCTCCACATGCTACTTAGAAACAACTCAAAGTTAAAACCTGTTTTAGGATTCAAGTTAAATAGCCAAGTGCAAATTAGAATCAAGAGAAGCCGTGTTTTATATTGGGACCACACGTTCTAGTTCTTGTTTCAGAAATATACATTCTTTATTAAGGTTGTATGTATACAGTATCAACTAATTTGAAGCTTACTCTAGGCAAAATCATCTTGGGGGAAAAACAAAATAAATTTTTAACATCTGCTACTGGTGCCTAAGTATGAACCTATCTTTTTTGAGAAATAAGTCTTATTCAAGTGCATTCAAATCATCTTAGAACAGCTTTCAAAACCTATATAATCAACAAATATTTACCAGGTGGTTTCTTGTTTTCCTTCTTTTAAATTGAATTTAGATTAAAGATAATTGTGTATTTTGAATGTCTTTTGGCACTGTGGGTGGTTTTAAATGGTTAATCTGCAAATAGGTATGTTTCAAATGAGTTTTAACATATGACTAGAAGACCAATAGGTCATATTTTTGTATCATGGTAAAAATATAGGATAGAAAAATAGAATTTTTGGTTCAACTTTTTAATTTAGTTTTATATAACTGGTTGAATGTTAATCATACATATATAAAAGTAGGCAGAGTTGCACAGTGATAGTCTATGTGATAATCTTTCATGCCATTCACAGTTGTGATTATGATTGGTGATTGTATATTTCCCCCTACTGAATTCTCTTATACAAAATGTATATACTTTTCTTTGAAAAGTCTTGTATGGTGGCAAAAACTTGCAAATGAATTTCATGATTATTGTAAATTTGAGTTCTTATTATCTGACAGACTTGCATTCTTCCAGTATATCTTTAAAAATTCATTACATTTTTATCCATTGGAATCCTTAATAATTATCTTTCTTGACTTTCATTTTGTTCTCAAATGAATAAGATATCTATCAACTCTTGAATTGACTCTAATGAGTGGAGAAAGGCAAGAACATTTAATTATTCCAAACAGAAAGAATTATAATAAGCATCACAACTTAATGTTTAATGACTTTAGAAAATGACTTGATAATATGGTAGTAAATAGACCAGCATCAAGAAAAACAAGAATTCGGAGCCTTCCTGAGATATAGCACATACATGGAAATTAATAAGGGATTTGTAGCCTGCAAATGCACAAATAATTCATATATAAGAATATGGATATGTATGCCATCTTTTCACTTTAGCCATAGGTGACTACCCATCAGATTCATGTTTCTGCTACATACTAAGATGAAACTTTTAAGGTAACTAAAAAGGAGACACTGTTCTCTCCTAGAAAATTCTAGTCCTGGATTTCGGGGGGGGGATAATAATACCTAACTTTGGCATCAGGACTTCAAAAAGATGGCATCCCCAAAGGCAGCTAATTTTAATTTTAATTTGTCATTCAGGCAACTAAGAACACTCTAGTGGAAACTATTTAAGTAGATGCTCCTAATAATCCTTAGGAATAAGACTTGAAAATCCCTGCCTTCCTTCACTAAGATTGATCATTCCTTTGATCAGTTCTTCATTTTATGTGTATTCATGCTCATTGGGATAATATATACCATATTGTACATTATTTGGAGAGTGTGTGGAATAGCAAGAGCCTTTAGACTTCTAGTAAAGAAACAGTACTTTTAAGAAAATCACAATATAATCCAGAAGCACCAGCTCCTGAAGAATGACAAATAATATATGCTTGCAAAGATAAGGACATTTAACAATATTGACCCATGAGGAAAAATATTTCTGTATTCATTAGGGGAAAGGTTTCATCTTAGTATGTAGTAGAAACAGGAATTCATTACTTAAGTGAACTCACAGAGTTGTGACAAGGATTAAATGGGAAGTTTGGAAAAATAATTCAATGGATCCGAGCACTTCTTTTGTTCCAGGGACTGTGCTAAATGAGGAAGATATAAATTTTTAAAAATGCAACAATTCCTACTTGCAGTGATTGGTGTTTTGACATAGTAAAGCAAAATCAAAGGATCACAAAATTAGAGTGGGAATGGAGCTAGGAGGGTATCTGAGTCCAATCCCTTTATTTTACAGATGAGTAAAGTTGTAGATCAGGAGGTGGTATGATTTTTCCAAGGGCATATGTAATAGAAATAGGCTATGAACCCAGGTCATGTGTCTTCAGAGGAAATATTCTTCCCATAAAGTCAGTAAACAAGCATTAAGCACTAGTAATGTGTCAGGCACTATGCTAAGCACGGGGACACAAAGAAAGGCAAAAATAGGGTTTCTGCCCTTAGGGAGCTCACATTCTAAAGAGAAAGACAATATGCAAACATATGTTCTTACAAATGGAAGGTCATTAAGTATATATATATATATATATATAGGTCATAAAATGGCATTGATATAAAACAGGATAAATGATTAAAGTTGTGATAACAGAGGCAACATGGAAGGGTAAATAAAGTACCTAGGGACCAGGTGATGGGAAAGCAGTTCAAATGTGAAGAACTCACATGAGACATTTGTCATAGTCACAAAGAATGCCATTTATTGACCTCAAATAGTTCACGGGCTAAATCAAACATGATCAAGCAAGATGAGTCAGTTTTATGGTTTCTTAAAGTCAGAGGGAAGAGGGGAAGGAAAGTAAGAGCAGGATCTAGGGAGTTAGGAAGGAATTAGAGAGGACTTGGCTACAAATCAGGAAGGGGCATAGTTAAGAACAAACTGACATGTGCCTCTTCATTTACATGACCAGGTACAGGATGAGACAGGAGGAAGCAGAATATGCTAACCAGACAGGCTAAGGAACTCTGCCTACCTCCGTGTGTGATTACAGGAACAGAAATGTGTGATTAAAGTTCTGATAATGGAAGTGGGATTAAAGTTCCTGTTCCACACCAGTATCAGTGGGAGGCCATGAATGAAAGTGAGGGGGAAAATGAGGAAAAACTTACTTGCTGAGACATAGGAGACATAGCTTATTGCTGTTCATCCTTTGTCTTAAGAGAGATGGAGAGAGAAAATTCCAAACATCGAAGCCAGCCAAGGAAAAGGGAAGGAACTGAGACACTGAGTTGGAGGCAAACCAAGAATGCCTGAATTATTGGATCACAAATTAAATGAAAGGGAGTAAAGTATAAGAAGATCAGAAAAGTAGGAAGGGGTTAGGTTGTAAAGGGCTTTAAATGTCATGAGACTTTATATTTGATTATGGAGGTAATAGAGTTTTCACTGTACAGTGCTGTTATATCAAGGGTTTTGGAAGCTCTGAGAAAGGCAGCTAGGCATGGTGGGTGTAAAGATCAGTTTTGGAGTAAAAAGACCACATTCTAACACTACTGGCAAGTCAATTAATTTCCAGTGCCCCAGGCAACTCTCAAAAACTGTATATTACAGACCAGCTGCCAATCTATCAATTGCGAAGGGAGTTTGGGTTCAGCTACTTTTCCTATCCAGTAAGATATAAATGTAAACTATTGTTATTCTTATTATAGATAATACTCTTTCAATTACTATAAGTTATTGTTTGGAATAAATTCAAAATAGTTATTTAATGGAATGTTTTAACTGTAGAACTGTTAAACTATTCATGAAAATTAAAACATAAAACACGGCTCCCTTTAAATAGATCAGCTACATATATTTTCCATCTAAAAAATTCATCTCCCAATTGAATTCATTTATCATATTCTTGTAACAGAAATTCATGGTTGCATGACTGCATTTTTAGTATTTGTTTTAGCTTATTAGAATATCCTTGGGAAGTCGACAAGACATATTAAAATAAATGGCAAGGTCTACAGCAGGGCAGCATAATTCACAGCACAGAGAACTGACAAGCAATAATGCTACAGCTGGCAGGAAGCCTAATATATGTAATGACCTGCATTTCACAGTTGTTAACAGTTATCAGAATCATACCATCAAAATATTCTGGGAAGCAAATGACAATGCAATCTCTTACATTTTAAAATTCTGTATTATACGGACTTCCTAATAACTATAAGCCTCCATTCTATTGGATTGCCTTCTCGAGAATAAGAAATAGTAAGACAGCTTCTAATTAGAATTGAGTCACTACTCTATTTGCTTTGGGGGTTTGACCCAAGTGAGCATTTGAAGGCAATTTTTATACCAAAATAAATTTCTGAAACAACTAAAATATGCAGACATATTAGGAAAAGAAGTATTAAGGGAACTAATATAATAACTAAATACAGACAATGCAAATGAAAGAGATAGTTTTTAAGAAATGCCCAAAATTATTTTTACAGTCCAGAAGTTTTATATTCTTAAATCTTTTATGAAAAATACACGTGAACCTTCTATTTGTCTTAAGATGTTTGGATCTTCCATGAGGCAGGGAGTTAGGTGATTCCTGCCTTTTTCATCCAAAAACATCATACAACATCTGATTTTGTTTTTTTTAAAAAAAGAATGGGAAATGACTCAAAATTCCAATTTTGGATTCGTTCTTCCTATAAAGTGCTTTTGTTTTTCTTTTTTTTTTCTGTAGATCACAGCATCAAAAACAAGCCAAGTTTGGCAAACAGAGGCTTCAATGATTTACCTGTAAACCTAAAAGCAGCTAATTGCTTGAATTTTCCTATGATTTTTCAGGGATGTTCATTGTAGTTTTCTGACAATTAGGATGGCTCTAGTTCAGGAGAAATTTTCATCCTTCCATTCTACATGGAAGTCATATCTCACTGCAGAAAAACAATCAAAGGACACATAGCAACAAGATATTGCCTCATACTTGCCTCCTTGCATAAATTGGGCAGTGCTGAGAATAACCACCCAGTCCCAAAATAAAACAGCCTCAGTCTGGGTAAGCACCTTGGATTCACTCATCAAACCCCGACTTGAAGAAGAAAAACTTCAATAACATGTTTGTGGTGAGTAAAAATAATTTCCAGAGACAAAGTCAATTATAATGAATTTTATCAACCACACCAGCAAATGGTTAACAAAAATGGCTCATTATCTTCTCCATGATCAAAGAGAGTCCTAGCCTTTCTTGAAGTTTATATGTCCTTGGATGAGTTGTTTGTTTTTTTTTCTCACAGCAGACAGCAATCAACTTGGATTGCTTAACAATTAACGAGAAGTAGACTTTCAAAAAGGTGAGTTTCCTCTGTTGAGGGGCTGAGAGTGACATCATGTCACTCTTGGACTGAGAGACTATCTCTATACCCAGATCACCCTCAGTCTTGAGCAATATATAAAGAAGGATCTACCTTTCCCCACCTTGATTGAATAGAATTTACTCTACATTAGAGATTCCTGGTAAGGTTGCCTGAGGTTTACTAGAGAAGACGGTTAGTTCAACCTTCAGAGACTTTCAGTTTTAGAAAAGAGGGAAACTTTAGATCTCCCCAAATCATTTGTTATTAATAATCATTTCTTTCAATACATACCCGACAAGCAGCTTCTTCTCAAAAAAGACTACTTCCCAGAAAGTTGGGAAACAATTCAGTGTTTCTAACAAAGGCCTTATTTCTAAAATATATAAAGAACTGAGTCAAATCTGTAAGAACAGAAATCATCCCCCAATTGATAAATAGTCGGAGAATATGAACAGGCAAGTTTTTTTTCATTAAAGCTATCTATAGCCATATAAAGAAATGCTGTAAATGGCTAATATGACAAAAGAAAAATGATAAATATTGGAGAGGATGTGGAAAAACTGGGACATTGCTGGTGAAGTTGTGAAATGATCCAACCACTTTGGAGACAATTGGAGCTATGCCCAAAAGACAACCAAATTGTGCATACCCTTTGATCCAGCAATACCACTACTAGCTAGATCTGTATTCCAAAGAGATCATAAAAAGGAGGAAGCACCCACATGTACAAAATTGTTCATAACAGCTCTCTTTGTGGTGGCAAAGAGTTGGATATTGAAGAGATGCCCATTAACTGGGGATGTGATATATGAATATAATGTTCTATAAAAATGATGAGCAAGCAGATTTCAGAAAAACCTGGACTTACATGGACTGATGCTGAGTGAAGCAAGAAGGACCAAGAGAACAACAACATTGTGCTACGATCAACTATGAAAGACTTAGCTCTTCTGAGCAATACAATGATCTAAGACGATTCCAAGATACTTATGATGGAAAATGGTATCCACATCCAGGGAAAGAATTATGGAGCCTGCATACTATTTTCACTTTTTATTTCTTTATTTTTCCTTTTCATGGTTTTCCCCTTTTGTCTGGTTCTTTTTTTCTCTTTTCTTTTCTTTTCTTTTCTTTTCTTTTTTTTTTTTACAATTAACTAATATGGAAATAGTTTAATATGATTGTGCATGTATAATCTATATCACATGGCTTGCCATCTTTGGGAGAGGGAAGGGAAAAAGTGGAAATCAGAATGTTATAAAAGTAAATATTGAAAACTATCTTAACATGTAATTGGGAAAAATAAAATACTACTAAATGGAGAAAAAAGGAAAAGAAAATATGAAACAAAAAAAACTTTCTAAGGCAGTATATTTTCCCTTTTCTCTAAGTTTCCTCTTGCATCTGGCCTAAATCTTTTCTGCAACATCCACTTGACTTCTAGCTGTATCTCCTGGAACAAAATCCCTCCATCCTGGAAGTTCTCTCCAGCTCTAAAATGAATACTGTGGAATTCATCTTCTGCCCTTTCGTGGTCTTTGTCTCTGATTGGAAGGCTCCTCTCAGAACCTCCATTTGAGGAGGTGATGAAGACCAACTATTTCTTTTTCAACAGGCTATAATCCTGACTTTCTCTCTCATTCCTTTCCCTCTCTCATATTCATCATTCTCTCTTCCTTTTTCCATCTTCCTTCTATTTTTTTTCTTCTCCCACTAGAATGTTAGCTGCTTGAGAGTTAACATTGTCTCTTTTTGGTTATCTTTGTATTTGTTTATATTTGTATTATTTAGTATATTTGTATCCTCAGGCTTAGCACGGTCTGTCACATAATGAGCACTTAAATACTCAAATCAAATTTTCCTTAATACAAAAGCCCTTCGTGAAGTATTGTTTGGGGGAGGGGGTCATCAAAAGCAAAGTACTGAGGAGGGGGGAAGGGAGAAAGGGGAAAGGAAAGGGGAAAACATAACGAGGGTAAATAAGATGGCAGGAAATAAAGAATTAGTTATTCTAACTGTGAATGTGAATGGGATGAACTCTCCCATAAAGCGGAAGCGGATAGCAGACTGGATTAAAAACCAGAATCCCACAATATGTTGTCTACAAGAAACACATTTAAAACATAGTGACACATATAGAATGAAGGTAAACGGCTGGAGCAGAAAATATTATGCTTCAGGTGAACAAAAAAAAGCAGGGGTAGCAATCCTTATCTCAGATCAAGTAAAAGCCAAGATAGATCTAATCAAAAGAGATAAGGAAGGAAACTATATTCTATAAAAGGGTACCATAGATAATGTAGCAATATCTATATTAAATATATATGCACCAAGTGCAATAGCACACAAATTCCTAGGGGAGAAATTAAGAGAGATGCAAGAAGAAATAGACAGCCAAACGATACTAGTGGGGGATCTCAACCTTGCTCTCTCAGAATTAGATAAATCAAACTACAAAATAAACAAGAAAGAAACTAGGGAGATAAACCAATTGTTAGAAAAGTTAGGTATGATAGATCTATGGAGAAAGTTGAATGGAGACAGTAGAGAGTTTACTTTTTTCTCAGCAGTCCATGGAACATATACAAAAATTGACCATATATTAGGGCATAAAAACCTTAAAATCAAATGCAGAAAGGCAGAAATAGTAAATGCATCCTTTTCAGATCATGATGCAATAAAAATCACATGCATTATAAGTCCAGGAGAAAATAAACCAAAAGGTAATTGGAAATTAAATAATCTAATCCTGAAGAATGAATGGGTGAAAGAGCAAATCATAGACACAATCAACAATTTCATCCAGGAGAATGACAATAAGGAGACAACATACCAAAATTTGTGGGATACGGCCAAAGCTGTTATAAGGGGTAATTTTATATCTCTAGATGCTTACTTGCATAATATAGAGAAAGAAAAGATCAATGAATTGGGCTTATTATTAAAAAAACTAGAAAAAGAACAAATTAAAAACCCTCAATTAAATACCAAATTGGAAATTCTAAAAGTAAAAGGAGAAATTAATAAAATCGAAAACAAGAAAACTATTGAGTTAATAAATAAAACTAAGAGTTGGTTCTATGAAAAAACCAACAAAATAGATAAGCCTTTAGTTAATTTGATAAGAAAAAGGAGAGAGGAAAATCAAATTGTTAGTCTCAAGAATGATAAGGGAGAACTTTCCTCCAATGAAGAGGAAATTAGAGCAATAATTAGGAGTTATTTTGCCCAACTTTATGCCAGTAAGTTTGATAATCTAAATGAAATGGAGGAATATCTACAAAAATATAGATTGCCCAGGTTAACAGAAGAGGATATAAATTATTTAAATAGCCCCATATCAGAAAAAGAAATAGAACAAGCCATTAACCAACTCCCTAAGAAAAAATCTCCAGGGCCAGATGGATTTACATGTGAATTCTACCAAACATTCAAAGAACAATTGATTCCAATACTACACAAACTATTTGAGAAAATAGGGACAGAAGGTATACTGCCAGAATCCTTCTATGAGACCGATATGGTGCTGATAGCTAAACCTGGTAGGGTAAAAACTGAGAAAGAAAACTATAGAACAATTTCCCTAATGAATATTGATGCAAAAATTTTAAATAAGATTTTAGCAATGAGATTACAGAAAGTCATCCCCAGGATAGTACACTATGACCAAGTAGGATTTATACCAGGGATGCAGGGCTGGTTCAATATTAGGAAAACTATCAGCATAATTAATTATATTAATAACCAAATTAACAAAAACCATATGATTATCTCAATAGATGCAGAAAAAGCATTTGATAAAATCCAACACCCTTTCCTATTAAAAACACTAGAGAGTATAGGAATAAATGGGCTTTTCCTTAAAATGATCAGCAGCATCTATTTAAAACCATCAGCAAGCATCATATGTAATGGAGACAAACTAAAACCATTCCCCATAAGATCAGGAGTGAAACAAGGCTGCCCACTGTCACCATTACTATTTAATATTGTATTAGAAATGTTAGCTTTAGCAATAAGAGAAGAAAAAGAGATAAAAGGAATCAGAGTAGGTAATGAAGAAACCAAATTATCACTCTTTGCAGATGACATGATGGTATACTTAGAGAACCCTAGAGACTCAACTAAAAAACTACTAGAAACAATTCACAACTTTAGCAAAGTTGCAGGATTCAAAATTAATCCACATAAATCATCAGCATTTTTATATATTACCAACAAAGTTCAGCAGCAGGAGATACAAAAAGAAATTCCATTCCAAATAGCAGATGATAGGATAAAATATTTGGGAATCTATCTGCCAAGGAAAAGTCAGAAACTATACGAACTAAATTACAAAACACTTTCCACACAAATAAAATCAGACCTAATCAATTGGAAAAATATTAAGTGCTCATGGGTAGGCAGAGCGAACATAATAAAAATGACAATACTACCCAAACTAATCTACTTATTTAGTGCCATACCAATCAAACTCCCAAGAAATTATTTTACAGATCTAGAAAAAATAGTAGCAAAGTTCATCTGGAAGAACAAAAGGTCAAGGATTTCAAGGGGATTAATGAAAAAAAAGGCAGATGAAGGTGGCCTTGCTGTACCAGATCTAAAACTATATTATAAAGCAGCGGTCATCAAAACCGTTTGGTACTGGCTAAGAAATAGAGCAGTCGATCAGTGGCACAGGATAGGTTATCAGTTCAACCTAGGCAATAACCTTAACAATCTAGTGTTCGATAAACCCAAAGACCCCAGCTTTTGGGATAAATACTCACTATTTGGCAAAAACTGCTGGGAAAATTGGAAACTAGTGTGGAAGAAATTAGGGCTTGATCCATACCTAACACCACATACCAAGATAAGATCTAAATGGGTTCATGATCTAGATATAAAGAGGGACTTTGTAAGCAAGTTAGAGGAACGTAATATAATTTATCTCTCAGACCTGTGGAGAGGGAATAAATTTATGTCCAAAGAAGACCTGGAACTCCTAATTGAACACCAGATGGATAATTTTGATTATTTTAAGTTAAAAAGTTTCTGTACAAACAAAACAAATGCAGACAAGATTAGGAGGGAAGCATCAAATTGGGAAATCATCTTTACATTTAATGGTTCTGATAAAGGCCTCATTTCTAAAATTTATAGAGAATTGTCTCATATATATAAGAATTCAAGCCACTCTTCAATAGATAAGTGGTCAAGGGATATGAACAGACAATTTTCAGATGATGAAATTAAAACCATCTCTAGTCATATGAAAAGTTGCTCCAAATCACTATTGATCAGAGAAATGCAAATTAAGACAACTCTGAGATACCACTACACACCTGTCAGATTGGCTAAAATGACAGGAAAAGATAACGATGAATGTTGGAGGGGATGTGGGAAAACTGGGACACTGATACATTGTTGGTGGAACTGTGAACGGATCCAACCATTCTGGAGAGCAACTTGGAACTATGCCCAAAAAGTTGTCAAACTGTGCATACCCTTTGACCCAGCAGTGTTTCTACTGGGCCTATATCCCAAAGAGATCTTAGAGGAGGGAAAGGGACCCACATGTGCAAGAATGTTTGTGGCAGCCCTTTTTGTGGTGGCTAGAAACTGGAAACTGAAGGGATGCCCATCAATTGGAGAGTGGCTGAATAAATTATGGTATATGAATGTTATGGAATATTATTGCTCTGTAAGAAATGACCAGCAGGACGATTTCAGAGAGGCCTGGAGAGACTTGCATGAACTGATGCTGAGTGAAACGAGCAGAACCAGGAGATCATCATACACAGCAACAACAGTATTACATGATGATCAATTCTAATGGACATGGCTCTCTGCAACGAAGAATTGTCTCAAACCAGTTCCAGTTGTTCACTGAAGAAAACCATATACACCCAGAGAGAGGGAAATGAAATATGGACTACAACATAACATTTTCATGATCTCTACTGACATTTGTTTGCATTGTGTTGCCTCTCTCTGATTCTTTTTTTTTTCTTGTAGATAGGATTTTTCTTGCATAACTTCTCAAGCATTTCAACATTATTAGCATGTAGTGGACTTCCTGCCATCTAGGGGAGGGGAGGGGACTGGGGGTAAAATTTGTAATGGAAAGCTTTGTAAAGATCAATGTTGGGTAACTACCCATACATATGTTATACAAATAAAAAGCTTTAACAAAAAAAAATACAAAAGCCCTTCAAATAGTCAAGATAAACTACTATGCCTCACTAAGGATTCATTTTTCTAGGCTGAACATTTTTATTTCCTTTTATTATCTGGGACCATTTCTTAGTGCTTCAGCATCCTGATTACCATTTTTGAGATGCAACTAGCTTATCATTGTCCTTTCTAAAATGTGGCATTCTAAAATGTGAGCAAGCCACAGCAATTTATCAGTTATGAAAAAATGACTTGAAAATTAAGTGACTAGATTACTAAAACTTCTAAAATACAATTATATAAACTAACACTTTCTTCAGTCTAAAAAAATCAATCTATTACAGAATAAAAAAGTTAGTGCTAGCAGTGATGAGGAACAAGAAAGGAAAATGAGAATATACTGAAGTGTATGGACTGTTTTCTGTATTCTGGTATTAACTAAAAACAAAACAAAACAAAACAATGAAGAAGTTTAAATGTTCCCCTCACACACTTTTTTTAATTTGACATAAATGCCTTCAAGGTAGAGTCATAACCATAATCACTCTTCCCAGAACTCTTTCACTTGCTAACCCTCAAAAGAAAAAGGAATTATATGGCAGCTGTAAAATAATTGCAGAAAATACCTAATCCTTAGAGTTCTCATTTAATGCCTCTCCCCCACCAAAGTCCACAAAACCAGGGTAAACTCAAAGGTTTGTGCTGGGATCTCTTGAAGAATCTTTTTTCCAAAATGGTAGACATTGATTATTAACCACATGAAAAGAAAATCAGGGTGGGTGAAAATGTGCTAGCGTTTCCATGAGACCTTGCTCTATATTAGAGGACATCCCACCCCTCCTTATGCTGTAGAGATTTTTTCTGAGCACTTTCCCTAGCCTCAATGTATAAAGTGAAAGATGTAGACTCAATTCTACCATGATAAGGAAAATAGAGACAAGGAAGAAAGTGAGTTGAGAACTATCATTTAAGTTTGGGTGAGACCTAAAAAAGTAATTGAGATCAGTCCTGTCCTCTTCCTAGCCCCAACCAGGATATTCTGGATAAGATCTCAGGCCAGAAAAACATATATTCCAAACATAAGAAGACCTAGGAAGCCTTGTAACTCAGCCTGGATTGGTATACCCACCAGCAGACAGAGAAGAGGCAAATAGTGAGTGACAGACAATTAAAACCCAAGGATTTTAAGAGCAAGTCTTCAATAAAAACCTAGAGCAAAAGAAAATAAATCAACAAAGTGGGTCCTAAAGTCAGAAGACTAAATATTAAACCCTTGATTACTGTTCAGTTCTCTTTCAGCTATGTCCTATTCTTCATGACTCCTCTGGGTTTTCCTTGGCAGAGATACTCCAGTGTTTTGCCATTTCCTTCTCTGGCTTCTTTTACAGATGAGGTCATTGAGACAAACAGGGATAAGGTACTTGCCCAGGGTCACACAGCTGGTAAGATTAGAACTCAGGAAGATGTTTTCCTTATCCCAGGTCTGGCATTCTATCCAATATAGTGCCACATAGCTGCTCTCTTAACTAATATTATAACACAAAAGAAAGAAGACAAATGACTGATTAAATAAGAATCCTATGAATTCCGAGAACAATAAATAGACTGCTTTATTTGGGAGACACAATAATTTCTACCACATAATGTTGCTTCTATTCATACTACTTCCCTTACTAATTACTTCTACAAATGAGGCATAACAGAATATAAGAACTAAAAAAAAATTAATAGAATGGAGATCGTTTAGAAGAGAGAGTTCAAATCTAGCACTTAAGAAACTTCAACCCTGTGAGGAATAAATTATACAAAGAAGAATTAATAATATAAAGCAGAGAATAAAAGTTCAAAAGATCAAAAGGGGAATGAATTATTGAAGAAAATAATAAAACAGAAGATAAAGCAAAATGAAAACTAATACACAAATACAGAGTTGGATTGGAAGAAATGAGGGAAGGTTCTGAACTGTATAACAAAGGGGAAAGAGAAGGAAATGGCATGGAAGAATAGGAAAGTAAAAGGGTAATCAAAAAGAAAAAATCAAGAAATTCAGCAGAACCCCCAAAGTAGTGAGAGGACAGATAAATAGCCGCAAATCTATTTTGACTGGGAAAGAATAAGGGGGAAAAAGCCTCTGGGAACAATATTGCATCAAAGAAAATTAAGTGAAACCAATTGTTTGGACAAAGTATTGGAAAAACAGAAAGAATTTTTTTTAAAAAAATCTTTTAAAATACTAAAGAAACAAATGAAGGAGAACATAAGTCTATGTCTTACAATAACTTTAAATCAGAATGGACTAAATGATCCAATTAATCAAAAAAAAAAAGAGTGGCAGACTGCATAAACCAAGAAATTCACACCATATCCTGTTTATAAGAAACAAACTCCAAAAAGCAAAGACTTACTATAGAAACAAAATGAGAAATTGAAACAAATTATATACTATATGCTACATGAACTTTAAAAAGCAGGAAAATAAAAAATAAAAATTGACTTTACTAGTAGAGATAAATAAATTATACTATGTTTACAGTAACTTCAATGAGCCAATATTAATATTTTTATTTTTTTTTACCTTTGCAAAAACTTTTTTTTTGTTCCAAGCTTTTCCCCTCCTTCCCCCCACAGCCCACCCCTAGATGACAGGTCATCTAATACGTGCTAAATATGATAAATTATATGACAAATCCCATATATGTATACATATCTATACAGTTATCTTACTACACAAGAAACATCAGATCTAGAGAGAAGAAAAAAAACACAACCTAAGAAGGAAAACAAAATGCACGGAAATATTCACAGAAAGTGTTAAAATGCTATGTTGTGGTCCACACTCAGTTCCCTCAGGCCTCTCTCTGGATGTGTATGACTATCTTCATCGCTGAACAATAGGAACTGGTTTGAATCACGTCATTGTTGAAGAGAACCATGTCTATCAGAATTGATCATCATATAATTTTGTTTCTGTGTATAATATTCTCTTGGTGGGGCAGCTAGGTGGTGCAGTAGATAGAGCACCAGCCCTGAAGTCAGGAGGACCTGAGTTCAAATCTGGTCTCAGACACTTAACATTCCCTAGCTGTGTGACCCTGGGCAAGTCACTTAACTCCAATTGCCTCAGCAAAAAGCAAATAATAATAATAATAATAATGTTCTCCTGGTTCTGCTGATTTCACTCAGCATCAGTCCATGCAGGTCTCTCCAGGCCTCTCTGAAATCATCCTGCTGGTCGTTTCTTACAAAACAATAATATTCCATAACATTCATATACCATAATTTATTCAGCCATTCTCCAATTGATGGGCATCCTTTCAATTTCCAGTTTCTTGCCACTATAAAAAGGGCTGCCACAAACATTTTTGCACATGTGGGTCCCTTTCCCTCCTTTAAGATCTCTTTGGGATATAGGCCCAGTAGAAACACTGCTGAGTCAAATGGTTTGATAAGTTTTTGAGCATAGGCCAATATTAATATTAAAGATATACAGACTGAATAGGACATCTAAATTCATGAAGGAAAAGTTAATTCAGCTGCAAATGAGACATAAATAATAGTAGGGAACTTTAATGTGCTTCTGTCAGGGTTAGACAAATCTAACAGATAAAATAAAATGAAAATATAAGTTTAAAGTGTGAAACCAAACTATTGGAGAGTTCATAATTGAAATAGTTTTAATTTCAAATGCAAATGATAATGCACAATTTTTTCAGTACTAAAGGGCACCCTTTAAAAAACAGACCTTTTACTTAGGCACAATGATATTTTAAATAAATATCAAAAAGAACACTAAGCATATCCTTTATAACCAATAACAAAAGTCAACACAGAGTACACAAGCGAATGACAAGCCTAAATGAAGATATGATAAAACCATAAATCAACAAAGTCATAGAAATTATTAATAACTATATGAAAGATTATATGAGAGAACATACTAAAAATTGTAGTACGTACCTAAAACAGTCCTCAGGAAAAATATATAGTAAAAAACACACATTAATAAAATGGAAAAAGAATAGATTAATGAACTGAATATGAGTTTTTTAAGTGGAGGAAAATTAGAAGATAAATAGACAAATGAGAAACCAGAAAGATGAAGCAATGAACAAAACTATTTAAGAACAAAAGCTATTCTCTGATAGATAAGTGACCAAAAGATATGAACAGTTCTCAAAAGAATTGCAACTAACAACTATATAAAAGAATGTTCCAAATCATAGTAATAAGAGAAATGCAAATCAAAACAACTTTGAGATTTCATAACAATTTGACAAAGGTTAAGTTAATGACAGGGGAGTTATAGAATAGGCATATGAATGCATTGTTGGTGTGAAATGGTCCAATCTTTCTGGAAAGCTATTTGAAATTGCCCTAAGAAAGTCACTCAAATATCCACATTTTGTGGACCCCAAATAGTCAAAAACCCCAAAGAGAGAATTGTCTATGGCAACGAAGAACTGAAAACAAAGTTGGTGCCTGACTAAATGAGTTGTGGGACATTTATGTAATAGAATATCCCTGTGGCATGAGAAATAAATATTGAAAGAAATGGGGAGACATGGTGAAATAAATAGTCCCAGGAAAACAAACAATGACTACAACAAATTCAAATAACAATTTTTTTTAACAATTGAAATTGAGCATTGTGGAAACAAAATGAATGACATACTAGAAATATACAAAGGTAATTCCTCTTGTTTCTTTGCAGAGGGGGACAGATGACACATGTTCTGACAATCCATATGATGTCAGACTTTTTTAATATGAGGGCTAGTTTTCTGGAACTCTTTTTTCTTTTTTGTTATATCTCTCTAGGAAGGGAAGAGATGTGAAAAATATTGGGAAATGTAGGCTAAGTAAATACCAAAAAAAGAGCTATCAATAAAATTTTGTTTTAAAATAAATTTCCTTTAAAGTGTTTTTTTTAAAATCTAACACCTGTGATTCTAATATTTCTTTTTCTTTCTTCCTTTCTTCCTTCCTTCCTTCCTTCCTTCCTTCCTTCCTTCCTTTCTTTCTTTCTTTCTTTCTTTCTTTCTTTCTTTCTTTCTTTCTTTCTTTCTTTCTTTCTTTCTTTCTTTCTTTCTTTCTTTCTTTTGCTTTTTTGCTGAGCAATTGGGGCTAAGTGACTTGCCCAGGGTCACACAGCTAGGACATGTTAAGTGTCTGAGGTCAGATTTGAACTCAGGTCCTCCTGACTTCAGGGCTGGTACTCTATCCACCGTGCCACATAGCTGCCCCGATTCTAATATTTCTTGGCAGAATTTGACTCCTGTTCTGATACAATAGAAAAAAATCGTACACAGGAAAATGGCTGAGAATTATTCATCTGCCATTTTAGAGAAAATTTTTGCATAGGATAGCCACTATGCTATGTGACTTGTAGCCAAGAAGGATGTTATCAGGACTTCACTAGTACCTATTTCAACCCTCTCTTATTAACAGATGGAAAAATTGTGGTCCAGAAAAGATAAGTGACTTAGTTACATAAAGTCTCAGGGTAAGCTAGTGTCAGACTTACCACTCTATCCCCAGTTTCCCATATCTCAGTCTAGAGTTTTGCTACTATAACAGGTTCTCCCAACTCTAGAATTCACATGTTTGATATTCTCTGTGGAACATTTATGCCCTAAGCAGTTTGCTCTCTGGTTTCTTTCATATCAGCTGTGATTTATTTTCTACAAGATACTAGTATGTATGGAGGCGGAAAGGTTTAGCCCAGCTCTGATTATTTTATTTTTAAAATGCAAATCGATGATATTATAATAACTTTGTAGCCAAATAAGTCAAAGGGTTTGGGCAACCTTCAGCTAGAACATTGAACCACGATTAAAATACCATGGTTGATAGTTTAGAAAACAGATGAAATGGATTAACATTTCACTTTAAAATGGACTATGTTAATTTATTTTTTTATATTCTAAGTGCCATTTTATTTCATTAGGCAACAAAACCCCACTCCCACAATAGCCAGTGATCAATCATGATTGATTATCACACTTAATTTAACACTGGTTTCATGAAGGAATTTTTAGTGTTCCAAGATAAGGATATACATTTAAACATCTACATGTATAGTTACAACTGCAGCATAGTTTCTGTGCATTACATTTTCCCTTTCACTATGAAGACTATTTTCAGGAATTTAGATTGTTAATCATTTCTTTTATGTGACTAGCTCTAAAGACAGATATAATCTTAAAATCCATAGTGTAACAGGGGTTGTGTCAGCAGTGGGTTTTATTGTTAACAATAGTATTACTCCACCATCACAGTACTTCTGGTTTTTTGTATCCCATCATGGAACACCAGGTTTTATCGTTTTTTCTACAGTCATCTTAATTAAGAACAAATCCTTTCCGAAATAGCTTTCCATTTACAGCAACACATAAGATGGGATCTAAATATGACTTTATTGAAAGATTACCCTAGCAGCTACACATGTGCCAAATTCTGCCCCATTTCAGAAAACCTCTCATTTATTTTATACTTTCTTGCTACCTACAAAAACAATTTGCTTCGAAGTAGTTAAAAATAAGAGAGGCTGTATAAATAAGTAGAAAGATTCTAAAACTAACAATAACAGGACCTGGATACTGATTCTGGTTTTGCCACGGGACCCAGGTAAATGGCTCTCATGCTAGAAAGGTTCCTTTTTCTTTGTAAAAGGAGACTAGAGATTGAAGTGTCCTTTTCAGTTCTAATCACCCCAATGGTGAAATGATCTCTAACATCCCATGCAGTTTTAGGATTGTCATTTTTTATGCATTGTTTTCCTATTCCTATATATTACTTTTTTTAAGATGTCCCTATTTCTGTTAAAGGCATTACCTTCCTTTTAGATTCATAAAATTGACATTATCATGAATTCCTAATTCCACATATCTAACTAGTTCCAAATCTTGACATTTCTATCTCCATAACTCTGTCACATCTCTCCATTCACATAGCTACCACTTGAATTCAAGTCCTATATATCCTAAATATTCCTATATTTAGAATCAAAGAGCATTTTGGAGTTGGAAAAAGTTTTAGAGCTTATCATGTATTTTATAAATGAGGAAACTGTGATATTAGAGGGGTTAAGTGATTTGTTCACAGGTGACATAAAGAATCAGAAGCATAGCTGGCATGAAAATGTGCATGTTCTTTTTCCTCTATATTATGATGGCTAAAAATTATTATAACCTAAAACATATATGCATACATATATGCACATTTGTATCTATACACACAATTTACACACACACGTATAGATAAACACATATATCTTGAAAGTTTCAAAAATAAAATCTGAATGAATACATGAAGGTGGTACAAGACCAAAATGGTAGGGAGGGAAAAAAGGAGATGCCAAGTGCTTTTAAATTATATACTTTAAAACCCTGTAAGCAAAAAACATGGAAAAAGTAAAGGCTTTTCTGCACATCCTATGTAATAATAATCTGACTACTTTTAAATTTCATTTGCTTTCATGGAAAAATTTCTGAGAATAAATGCATAACTTTTTCCCCAGTGTATCCATAGTTTTCAAATATGTAATAAATGATTTTAAAGTAAAGTAAATTTAAAGTAATTTTAAAGTAAAGTAAAATATCAAATGGTCAAAAAATATTTAAGTATCTACTATGTATCAGGCATTGTTAAGCAGTGGGGATACAAATTTTTTAATGAAACAATCCCAAGTGAGAAGGAGCTTCCATCCCAACAAGGGAGGAGATAGGAAATATGTTTAAGAACATACATATACAATATAAAGATTAATAATACAAATAAATGCAAATTACAAGGCAGTTTGGAAGGAGTGCACCAGCAGTTGAGAGGATCAAGAAAAGCTTTATAAAGAAGGTAATGTTTGAGCTATCTCTTAATGGAAGATATGGACTTTATGAGGCAGAGAAAAAAGAGTGAGTGCATTCTAGGGATGGGAAACTTTCAATGCAAAGTTAACAAATCTAAAAGATATGTGAAAAACAGAGAGAAGATTGGTTTTTCTTGATTGCAGAATGCCAGAGGGAAAATAATGAATACTTTAGAGAATGAAAAAATACCTCGAGGCTATATTCTGTATAAATATTAAAAAGATGTGCCTTCTCAATGAAGCATAGGGGAGATAGAGAGTGAATCCAGAACTCAAAGTTTTAAAAACAAATGTAAAAAAATGTTTTACCTGTAACTGGGGGAAAATATAAAATTAAACAGAAAAAAATTTAGAGAAGTTATATTTAAATCTTGTAGGCAATGAAAAACCACTAGGATCTAGAGTCTGAGTAGGTAAGTTACATGATCAGACCTGTGCCTAAGAAAAAAAATTCTCGTGGCAGCAGTTTGTACAGTATGAACTGGAGAAGAGAATAACTGAAGCAGAGAGCAATAATGAGGTGGTTGTTAACAGTCTAAGATATAGGTGACAAGGACTTGAATTCAAGTGGTAGCTATGTGAATGGAGAGATGTGACAGATGTTATGGAGATAGAAATGTCAAGATTTGGAAGTACTTAGCTATGTGGAATTAGGAATTCATCATAATGTCAATTTTATGAATCTAAAAGAAAGGTAGTGCCTTTAACAGAAATAGGGACATCTAAAAAAAGGTAAGATTTGGGGAGAAAAATGGAGCTCATTAAGTTTTGGATGTGTTGAGTTTAAGATGTCTCTCAGACAACCAGATAGAAATGCCTAATAGGCAACAGGTTATGTGCTACTAAATGTGTGGGGAGAAATTAGAACTGTTTCTATAAACCACACAGTAATTTTCATATAGGTGATAGCTAAAGCCATGGAAGTTGATGGGGCAAATAAGACAGAATGTCAAGAAAAGAGGGGCTTGGCCAGAACCTACTGGGAATATCTAGAGTTGGAGGTGAAGCGTTCAGATGTGAATAGCAAGAGAGGAAAGGAGACTGAGGAGAGGTCTATTAGATAGGAAAAAGCAAAACAGGAGAGAGTACAACTCAGGAAAGAAAGAATATCCAGGAAAGTATGTTTGCTGTTGTTTAGTCATTTTCAATTGTTTCTGAATCTTTGTGACCCCATTTGGGATTTTCTTGGTAAAGATATTAAAGTGCTTTGCCATTTCCTTCTCCAGCTCATTTTAGAGATGAGGAAACAGAGGTAAACAGGATTAAGTCACTTGCCCAGGGTGACACAGTTAGAAAGTGTCTGAGGCCAGACTTGAAGTCAGGAAAATGAGTCTTCCTGACTCTAGGCTCAGCACTCTATCCACTGTCCAAATATAGCAGATAGATCACAAAAAAATTAAAACTAAGAAAAGTCCCCCAGATTGGACATTTAAGAGATCACTGGTAACTTTGGAGATAGTGGTTTCAGTTGAGCAAGAAAACCACTTAATTCTGTTTCAATCACATCTCTTTATTGCACCTATTAGCAAGATACCATAGTGCAGGGCACCAGCTTCCAGCTATACCTATTGGAGCCACTAAGCTGACTTCACCCACTGCCTATTTCTTTTTTAGCCATTTTCTGAAATTTCACAGTGCTCCTGACTATTGGATGATAATGTAGTCAAGAAAGAAGCAGGAGGTCATAAATATACAGAATATAAAGTTTTACATTTCAGGGATAAATGGGACAGATACCTAAGCAAGCAAAATTCAGATATAATAAATTACTCTACTACCTAAAAGAGCAGGCTACATAAATCACAATTTTGCCAAAAGTGCAGAGAAATAGAGATCAACTACCAAAATGTACGGTGAACAGTCACACCTCCTGCATCATATGAACTAACATTCTATAGCATGTACTTTAGAGTTGAGTAACACTTAAAAGTAATGACACAGGCTTATTCTATTGAATAATACATAGTCAAAAGAAGTAGGTAGCTGGGAATGTTTTTTTTCCACTCAAAAAGAGACTAGCTCTGTCTACAAGAAAATATTTAAAAATCAATCAATATTTAAAGCACCTACTATGTCCTAGGCATTGTGCAAAGTGGAGGGGTTGCAAAAAATGGCAATAGAGGGCCCCAGCCCTCAAGAAGCTTACAATTTAATGAGAGAAATAACAAAAACAACTACATACAGAACAAGATAAATATGGGATAAATAGGAATTATCAGTATAATTATTAAAAGAGGGTAGGTTGGACAAAAAGTAGAGAAATGTTCAGAGCCAAAGATAAATGCTCTCTTTTGAATCTTTTTTCTAGTAGATTGGCACTGGATTAAAAACCTGAAATTTCCCTCTTTATATCTATAAAAGACAAAATAGCAACAATTTTGATAATTATAGAATTTAAATCAAATTCCACCTTCTACAGAAGAACTTTCCCAGTCCTTCACCACCATGTTCCCAAACTAGTGCCTCCTCCTCTGGAATGACCTGCTGTTTGTTGTTTATACTTTGTATATACCTAGTTGTTTTTAAATAGTTTTTTTTTATATTTTCCATTTCATCAGAGATATTTCAAATATCCTTCTCTTCAAGAGAGTCGTTGCATATAGCAAATAGTATTTTTAGAAAGGAGAAATAAGAATCAAAACAATTTAGACTTTTTGAATGTATTAGAAACCTGTGCAATGTGTAAACATCTGTGGACCTCTGATCTCTGTGAAAGGTTGGGTCGGGGGTATCCTCTAATATCTTTTCCTTCTAGTCATGTTGGAATTTTTGTTTATTTATAATTTCATAATTTTAATATATGTTACAATTATACATTTTTATTAATTTTGATTTGTCATTCTTTCAATACATATGGCTGAAATTACTGTGTACATTATTTTCTTAGCTCTGCTTACTTCCTTCTACATCAGTTAATATAGGTCTTTCAGTGCTTCTCTGTATTTATCATACACATAATTTCTTAGAATACAGAAATATTCCATTATATCCATGTATTTTATGCCTAGTTACTTATATGTTTTCTCTTCCATTAGAATTTGAGGCCAGCAAAGACCATTCTTTATACCCCAGCACTTAGTACAATTCTTGGCACAGATTTAATGTATAATGAATGCTTTCTAATTGACTAATAATGGATCATTTGGGAGATAATTATCCAATTCCTTTTATTTTCCCTCTCTTTTGTAGATATTGTTTCAGGCCATTCTCCAGAGGGAGATTAGAAAAATAGAAGTAATAACAATTTATATTTATAAAGTTAATATGTAACTATATATATATAAAACATATATATCTATATATATCTGTGAGTTTCCAAGCATGTTCCTCATAGAAATATATCTTATTATTATAACTTACTTATAATTGAGTATGCCTATGAAATGTATTGTTGTTCGGCGATGTCCAATTCATCTTGACCCCATTTGGGGTCTTGGCAGAGATACTGGAATGGTTTACAAATAAAAAACAGATACTGGAATGGTTTGTCAATTTCTTCTCCAATTTCTTTTCAAACAGAGCTTGAGGCAAACAGGGTTAAGTGTTATGCCCAGGGTCATACAGTTAGCATCTTTAGCTGGATTTGAACTCAAGTTCTCCTGGGTCAGTGCACTATCCACTGGGTTACTTAGCAGCACCTATCTTTTATTTTCAGAGGACCAATGACATCACAGAGGATGTCTTTACTTGAAAAGAATTTAATTAAGGCAGAGTTACACAAAATTATCAGCTTTATTCTCTCTTCCTGAGTTATCAGTCCAGTGGCAGGACAAAAGTCATGCATGTAGTGGATGACCGTGGTATCTTCAATGTCTAACCAAGTTCTAAGTGCTCCATAGCTCCTGCTTAAGCTGTTTTCAGGGCTGTTAGAATAAATTATTCTCACCCACCCATTCTGCTGGGGAAAATCTTCATATGCTTGAGGTGGACATTCCCCTAATTCACCAGACAATTTAACATCTGTCAGTATCCTTAAGTGCTAAGTGCTCATGGTACAAATTTTTTAAAAGACAGTCTTTGCCCTTAAAAAGCTTACAATCTAAAGGAGCAAGAGACCACAGAGAAGGAAAATAAAGGAGGAGGGGTAAAGACGGAAAGGGGGAAAGGTAACACAGAGTCATAATGGAGAAGTTCAAGAAATTCCAAAGTAACTCAACCAAGGGAGAAATGGGAAGATGTCTGAGCTGAGCTTTCTCTTTAAAAGGAGATGAGCTAGCTTCATGTTAAAGAAAAAGAAAATTTAAACATCAACCTGTAAAAGAATAGTCCTAAAAACCATGCACCAAGAAGAATTAGTATATTTCTGAATACAGATTCCTTTGTTTTTCCAACCTAAATGACCACATGCCTCTTGTCTCAACAGACAAAATGATGAATGAGGCAGCATATGTCCTTAGATTTGGTCAACAATAACATTTGTTTTCTTACAATTTTTGAAGTGAGAGTTCTTTGGGATAGGGGGAAGTAAATGTAAAACTAGGGAGTTATTGGTAAGTATCAGCAAGGTTTGAAAAAAACTTTTTAAAATAATATTTTATATTTCCTCCATTAAAAAAAACTTTTAACAATAATCCAGCATTCACTTTACAACACATTTTGCTCTTTGGTTTATTGCATATACTGGAAGAATAAGACAATAAAAGCAAGTCAGATTTTGTCCTAAAGTTTGTGATAACTCTTCAGGTTAAAAAAAAAAAGGGAAGGCATTGCTTCATTAAGTTAGATATCATTTCCAACAGGAGTGGGGATGTAGCCATCTTCTGTAGCAAAACAAAATAAAACAAGACAAAAATCAACCCTTATCACCCTGGTCTTTCTGTGAGGAGCTAGTTAAAATGTAGTAAGTCCAGGTCCTCAGATGGCAGAAGTAGAGTTCATTACAAAGGACCAGTCTGAGGCCTTTCCAAGTCAGGAGGACCTTTCAGAAATGGTGCTCTGCATTACTTTGGAGAAACAAGGGTATTTTCTATGCCCTGAGGAAACATTAAAGGAGGAATAAAAAGAACAGATATGTGTTTTTTATTGTTAGAAAGCTCTCTTTTTTTGGGGATGTGTAGTATTTCTATTGTCATAAGTCAAGTCACAAATGTTAGTTATAGTGAAGGCTCAAATTCTCTAGTAGACAGTAATACACAAAGAGCAGGATTTCCAAACTTTGCCTAGGGGGTAGAAATAAATGCTTGACCCAGACTCTGCTTCTAGCACACGGAAAAGATTCCTAAGTATTAGCAAAAGAGAATAAGATTGACTTCTTCATTGCATGCATTCTTTCACAGTCACAATTGTCATGCACTGTGGAGTCTTCCCAATACAATCAAAAGGCATCTCCTTACCACACCACCCCCAACTGTGTTTATGTTTATCACACTAGGAGAGAAAATAATTAAGCTACAAGATTCCTTCAACTGGAACAAATACATTTTAAACTTAGATTAACAAAGAATAATTTGTTTATATTAATTTTCTATCTATGGTGTCCAAAACATCGATAGATAAGGAGTATCATAATTAAGGACAAGAGAATTGGGCATTCCTCATTATATCCATTGCAGGTACCATATAATATAGTTTGGTGGAAATGACCTATAGAATATGAAACTACTCAAGATAAAAAAAATGGATTTTCAATGTCTTTCAGTTCTTCTTAATACAAATGAATGAGATGTAAATAGAAATCTCTTTTCCAAAAGAGTGAAATTATCTAAAGCATCTGGAAATGTGATGAGAAATAAAGGCTGTTTTTGTTGTTGATTTGATTTTTTCTGCTTATAGTGAATAAATTGTTTGTTCACTTGACTAGTTGTATAACCTAGTCACAAAAAGTTATAGTTGCATGAGTCATTTGGCTCCAAACAACTGCCAAAGTGATTTTTTTCTTAAACAAAGTTCAGTTCACATCATTCCCCTACTCAATAAACTTCTGTGAATTCCTATGGCCTCAATAATCAGAAATGTCATAAGGACAATATACATTTATTAAGCACTTATTACATACCAAAGCTATGGTAAGCACTGGAGATACAAAGAAAGGCTAAAATCAGTTTCTGCCTTCAAGGTGATCACAATCTAATGGGGGAGACAATGTAAAACTAATTATGTATAAACAAGATATATACAGGATAGACTGGTGACAATTGACAGAGGGGAGGGACTAGAATTAAGAGAGATTGGGAAAGGCTTCCTATATAAGGTAATATTTTAGCTGTGATTAGAAGGAAGCCAGTGAAGTCAGGAAACAAGGGAGAGGAATTCCAGGCATGATGGAAAGTGAATGAAAATGGCCAGAAATGGGAAGATGGGATGTTTCTTATGAAGAAAGCAAAAACAGTGATGTTACCAGATCACTGAGTATCTGAAGAGGGGAAGGAAAATACAAGAGTAAGATCTAAGAAGACTAGAAAGGAAGGAAGGAGGTAAAATATGATGGGCTTCTTACTCCATGGTAGGCACTCTTATCTACTGTGCCATCTACTCGTTCCTGGAATCAGGAAGACCTGAGTTCAAATGAAGCCTAAGATACTTAATAACTGCATGATACCAGACATGTCCCACAACCTGAGCTTGCCCTAGTTTTCACAATTGTAAAATGGAGATCATAATTGCACTTTGAAGTGCACAATTGAATGCACAAATTAAGGTGTTTATAAAATTTAGCATAGTGCCTGACATATAGTAGGCTTTTAATAAATGCTCATTCCCTTTCCTTAAACTCTTCTTTACTGTTAAAAATTCTACAGTATAAGTTCATCATGAAGACCAAATGAGATAATATATATAAAGCTATATGTGTAATATAAAACTTTGAGTCCCATAAAGATATCAGTTACACCAGAATGAGTCTAGATGTATTTCAACTCATTGAGGGTGTAAGTCATATCCATATCTGTATCATATCATAGCTAGCACATAGCAATGAGAAAGTTAGCCCAATTCTGAGGAAGAAGTAAAGGGTATTGGAAGTCCACTACAGAATATGGGGAGTCTCCAATAAGTGTACAGTTTCAAGAGTCCTTGGGACAATTAGTTAGGAACTGCTCAAAGCCTGCTGAAGACTGCATCATGAAAGCATGCCTACAAGAAGCCAAACAAAAGACTTATTAATTGCTCTACAGAGAAGCAAACTCCATAGACTGATCTAAGGGACTGAAAACAACAGCTATAGTTTAGCTTCCTTCTCTATCTGAGAAAGGTAAATTTTTTCATCAACAATACAGAGCTTGAAGGCTTTATCATGATGAAAAATGTGATAATTCACAAGACAGGAGAATATAAAAAAAAAACTTTAATGATTCCCAGAAGTAGAAATAATGCATCACTATTTTAGAATGCTAGGAAACAGCTGGGATGCAGCAGTGAGAAACAGGATAGTCCATTTTGAACAAAGGCATCACACACATGGATAAGGAATTTTAAAAGTAGAGTGCTAATAATGTTTCTCTCTACAAAAAAGGGCTGTGTTGACACATACAATGTAGAAAGAGTCAATAATGAAGATGGTATGGTATAAGGGAGAGGTCACTGGACTTATAATAAGACAACCTGGATTTCAGCCCTGGTTCTTTCACTTATTAGCTGGGCATTTCTGCATATCAGTTTTCCCATCTGTATAATGGAGAAAATAATTATTCCACTGCTTTTCTCACTGGGAGTTTATGAGAGCCAAATATGACAATATATGTGATTAATAGCATTTGCTTTATGATGATATAAGAACGATGAAAGTGTGTAAAGGGAATTGGGTTAATAGGGGAATGCCCTGATCAATTTGATGAGTTCTTACATTCAGCTTAATGAGATTATAAGGTGTGAAATTTTATTTGCGACATCTGAGGTCCATCTCCCTAGAGAGAGTTGTGGACATGCCAACTGGCACCTTGCTGAAAGGACAAAGAATTACAGTGACTAGGACTGCTTCCAAAATGATCAGCAGGCTTGATAACAGCAAAGGAAAGGCATAGAATTAAGGGAGATTGAAAAAGAATTTCCAGTACAAAATGAGATTTTAGCTGAGACTTGAAGGAAGGAAAGGAATCCAAGAGACAAACCTGAGGAGAGAGAACAGTCAAGGAAGGAACGACAGCCAGTGAAAATGCCTGGAATCAGTTGAATCAATGTGATTGCACTGAAAAAAAAAAACATGGAGGTATAGAAGGAAATATAGGGAGGGGCAGGTGAAGAAGGATTTTAAATGCCAAACAGGATGTCAAAGTTCTATGTGGATGAAGGGGAATTTTGAATAATCGAAGGCAGTATGCTCATAGAAAGCAGCTTTTTCATCAAAGAAAGGAGATTTTCTGAGTGCTATTAACCTTGGGAAACTTGGATAACACAAAGTTCAGGAATCAGATATTTAGGAAGAAAAACCATTCACACAGTTACTTATCATATTATACTTGGACAGGAAAACCAGTGAGTTATTTGGATAATGAAGTGGTGATGGGGAAGGCTGCTCATTCAGCAAGCAGCCTCCCAAAGTTTATTTGCCTTCAAGAGCAATCCAAAGGGTAATAAAAGGAATCTAGGAGGAACTGTCCATGGTACTTTGGGATGAGCCAGGATCTCCAAGTGGAGCTGATAAGCAATCTAAGTATTTTACATGTTTGTCTGTTTATGGGTTCCTTTATCTTCTGTGCTTTCTGGTAAGTGAAATAAAAGTTATCTTACTCATGTTTACCTAAAATGACTATAAGGGAGTTGGGATCCTATTATTTATATCTGAGGAAACAAGTCAAAAGTAAGCTGTATTAAGAGAGTGTTCTGGAATAACTCCAGGTATGGATACATAAGCCAAAGAGAGAAAATTATCCTTTTGGGGTCAGCCCCCAGGATTGGATTCAGTTTTTGTAAGCCCTGAGTTCTGGGAGGCTCTGGGTCACAGGTTACAAATGAGAGCTCTTTAATAATTACATGTCAATCTTTTCAACCACACACAAAGAGTAATAAGTAGAGGTGCAGTTACCTTTAAGTGCATATAAAAAAGAAGTCTCATTTGATACATGACACTGGAATTCCTCATGGATTCAACTATCAAATAAATAATGAATCACATCAACTAACTTATATGAATTATAAATATTTATATTCAGAAAACTTAGTTATTGCAGCTGGAGGTAGAATACAAACTGATAAAATGAGGCGTGTGATAATAAATTTGTTTCAATCAAGTTACTTCTCAAGTTTAGAATAAAGCATGTGTAATTTTCAGCAAAAGTCTTTATATTAAAAAGGGAAAACATAACAGTTGAGACACCAGTTTTGAAATTTTGAAACTAAAGTGATTTTGCCCATGAGAAAAATGGAGGAGGGTAATTTCAGTGTCAATATGGATATTCAAGGAAATATTGGGAAATTATAATGTCCACTAGACAAGGTGAGCCCACAGAAAGAATTTAATTCATACTATGTATGCATTATGTATTATGAAAAAATTCTCTAAATGTTTAGTATTAGTTATATGATACTCATATAACAGTAAGCTGCATAGTATAGTAGAGAGAATTTGGGCCTTGAAATCAGAAAGACATAGATTCTAGTCCTGATTCTGATGTATGCTAACTGTGTAACCATAAGTAAGTAACTTAATTTTTCAGGGCAACAAAAACTCTCCAAGACTATATAACTTACAGAACTATGGATCAGAGTTGTTGATCTGCATGAGTAAATAATGAGAAATTCCTACCTTTATGGAATCACAAATCTGTACCCTTCCTTCCCCCTCATCCTCAAAAAGAAAAGGATTTGCCATATGCAAATAAGAAGACTCAAGCATTACAATGTGAGAATACCAGGATTAGACAAAGAGAAATGATGATAGCTAGAATTCAAGCCACATAATGATACCACAAATGTGCAGTCTAATAAATATTCAAAGTAAGAGGTTCCAAGAATAAAATATTGATGGAGTTCATAACTCAAGAAGACAACAGTATAGGGACTAATGCCCAATGGAATGTACCAAGTCCATTAACAAGAATGACCAGGGTCTTTTAATCTCTGCAGGTCCAATCTGCAAGATCCTGCATTTGTAAGGATGAAGCTCCTTCCCGTTTCTGCAAGTGAACCTTAGAGGGAATAGCATTCTCAGTATTACAACTGGAAGTACTATCTAATAAAGTTTGATTGATTTTTGCTTTTCAATGCCATGAATTATAATGCTGTTATTTAAAGCAAATTCAAACCTAGTTTCATGCCAGTTCTTTTTTCATCCTATGATAAACATCATGAGGAGAATAATTTAAGTAAAAAGAAATATGATTATATATACAGGGATATCTGTCTCATGTATGGAGCATAATGGGATCTCTAGTTTCTCCTCTGAAATGCTAAATTATTCACAGCTTTAATTATTTACGTAATAATAACTAATGTTTATAAAGGGCTTTTGATTGATAACTGCCCTGAATACTTCTGGATCTTCTTGGTTGCTCTCATTGTGATGGATTGAATGGCTAGAAAATCAGTCAAAAAACATTTGACCTTCTCATCTCTAAGATATATAGAGAATTGTCTCATATTTATAAGAATTCAAGCCGTTCTCCAATTGATAAATGGTCAAAGGATATGAACAGACAATTTTCAGAGGATGAAATTAAAACTATTTGTAGTCATATGAAAAGGTGCTCCAAATCACTATTGATCAGAGAAATGCAAATTAAGACAACTCTGAGGTACCACTACACATCTGTCAGATTGGCTAAAATGACAGGAAAAGATAACGATGAATATTGGAGGGGATGTGGGAAGGCTGGGACACTGATGCATTGTTGGTGGAGCTGTGAATGGATCCAGCCATTCTGGAGAGCAATTTGGAGCTATGCTCAAAAAGTTATCAAACTGTGCATACCCTTTGACCCAGCAGTGTTTCTATTAGGCTTATATCCCAAAGAAATCATAAAAGAAGGAAAGGGCCCCACATGTGCAAGAATGTTTGTGGCAGCTCTTTTCGTAGTGGCTGGAAACTGGAAACTGAATGGATGCCCATCAATTGGAGAGTGGCTGAATAAATTATGGTATATGAATGTTATGGAATATTATTGCTCTGTAAGAAACGACCAGCAGGACGATTTCAGAGGGGCCTGGAGAGACTTGCATGAACTGATGCTGAGTGAAATGAGCAGAACCAGGAGATCATTATACACGGCAACAACAATACCATATGAGGATCAGTTCTAAGGGACATGACTCTCTTCAACAATGAAATGCTTCAAACCAATTCCAATTGTTTAGTGAAGAAAGCCATATACACCCAGAGAGAGGGATGTGAAATGTGGACCACAACATAACATTTTCATGTTCTCTATTGAGGTTTGCTTGCATTGTATTTCCTTTATCGGATTATTATTTCTTGTAGATACTATTTCTCCTGCACAAAAAATGATGTGTGGCAATAACTATACATATATTCGATTTCTTAAGTATTCTAACATAATTATCATGTAGTGGATATTCTGCCATCTAGGGGAGGGGTGGGGAGTAGGGGGGAAAATTTGTAACAGAAAGCTTTGTAAGGGTTAATGTTTAGGAATTACCCATACACATGTTTTGCAAATAAAAAGTATTAATAAATAATAAAAATAAATAAATAAATAAATTTTTTAAGGCTAAAAAAAACCATTTGACCTTGAACAAGCTTGTTTGCCTCAGTTTCCTCATGTGTAAAATAGGGAAGGAAATGGCAAACCACTCTGGTATCTTTGCTAAGAAAACCCTAAATGGGGCCATGAAGAGTCAAGCATGATTGAAAATGACTACACAACAACAAATACTGTGTAAGTCAGCATAATCCTAATTAGGACTTATGAAAGGATGCTTTTCTCATGAGAATCTAGTGAGTCAGGTAGTTCAAGAGTTATTATCCCATTTTACCAATGAGAAAACTGAAACTCAGAAAACTATTTTAAGGTCATATCACTAGCAAATGTGGGTTAGGAGTGGTGACACTCCAAGTCTCTCAACAATATGCCATTTAACACTGGAACTTGGCATTTGCATCAGTTTTTCAGAAATAAATGCCCATTACTTGATTGACAATTTTTCTAAAATGTTATTAATTTTGAATTTCAGATTTCTTTCTATATTTCCAGGTAGAGGGAATAAACATAATAGGTATATAATACATAGTACATAATGAATGAATGAATGGATGAATGGATGAGTACATAGTAAATATAGTACCTACTATGTTTCAGGTACTATGTTTAAGCATTTGATAAAATATCATCTCATTTGATCCTCACAACTACCCTACAAGAGTAGGTGCTATTAATATTTCCATTTTGCAGTTGAGAAAACTGAGATAAACAGAAGTTAAGTGAGGTCACAATGAGGTCACAGAGTCATTAATTATCTGAGGCTAGAATTGGAGTTTTCCTGACTCCAGGCCCAGCATGCTATGCACTATGGCACCACTTAGCTGCCTCAGATTCTAAGTGGGAGAATATCACATGCATTTAACAGGTGAAGACAGTTTATATATCTTTTATATAGGATAAGGAAGGTTTAAGAAATTCATAATGGGGAAGGATGTAACAAGTTTCTTTACTAATTCATCTTTACCATGTATTCCAAAATTAAAAATTCCATCATAAGGATAATATTACTTATTTAGAAAACATGGGCTTCCTCCTTTAGAGATAAAACTCAGGAAAGGGAAAATGACCTATGTGTACAAAAATATTTATAGCACTCTTTTTGTGATAGCAAAGAATGTGAGGGTATGCCCATCAATTGGGGAATGGCTGAACAAGTGGTATATGAATGTAATGGAATACTACTGTGCTGTAAGAAATGATGAACAGGTTGATTTCAGAAAAACTTGGAAATACTTTAATGAACTGATGCTGAGTGAAGTTAGCAGAACCAGAATAATATTGTACACAGTAATAGCAACATTGTGCAGTGATCAACTATGATAGACTTAGAACTTCTCAACAATATAGAAATCTAAGACAATTTCAAAAGACTCATGAAAGAAATTGCTGTATCTCTTTAAAGAGAACTATGGAATGTGAATGCAGATTGAAGCATACTATTTTCACTTTTATTGTTTTTTTTTCTTTATCAAAGTTATTCCCTTTTGTTCTATGTCTTCTTTCACAACATGACTAATGTAGAAATAGGATTAACATAATTGTACATGTATAACCTTTCTCAGATTGCCTGTTATCTTGGGGAAGGGGAGGGAAGGAAAGGGAGAGAGAAGAATTTGGAACTCAAAATTTTACAAAGATGAATGTTGAAAATTATCTTTATATATAATTGGGGGAATATACTATCAAGTTAAAAAGAGAAATGAAAAAGAAAAAAAGAAAGCAGATGGACTTACAAGTAAATTCTACTAAATATTTAAGAACAATTAATTCCAATGCTATATAAATTATTTGGGAAAATAGGCGAAGAAGGAGTCTTGCCAAATTCCTTTCATGACACAAATATTGTGCTGATACCTAAATCAGAAAGGGCCACAACAGAGAAACAAAACTGTAGACCAATTTCCCTAATGAATATTGATGCAAAAATTGTGATAAAATACTAGAAAGGAGATTACAGCAATATGTCCCTAAGATCATTATGGCTAGATAAGACTTATACTAGGAATACAGGGCTGGTTCAATATCAGGGAAAAAACTATCAGGATAATTCACTATATACATAACAAAATCAACAGAAGCATATGATTATCTTAATAGATGCAGAAAAAAACCTTTTGACAAAATGCAACATCTATTCCTGTCAGAAAGCATGAGATTCCAAAATGTTAATAGGTACACTTGTCTGTTTACCACATACTTTGCAATAAATTAAAATTTTTATCCTTTCATAGAAATATTAAAATTATATCATACAAATGTGTCATTTTTCTCTAAGGGAGACTAATTTTGTCTACATCAAGATGGACAGTGATTGTTTGGCTCTTTAGCAGTAAAGTAATTACAGTGGCAATTTCAAAGTTATGTCACCATGGCATATAGTTGTCTCTTAACTATAATAGAGGATAGTGAACAAACAGGACAAAATATCACATTTGATATATAACCTATATCAGACTGTTTGCTGTCTTGGGGAGGGATAAGAGAAAGGAAGAAGAGGAAAATTTTGGACACAAAGTTTTACAAATATTAATGTAGAAAATAATCCTTACATGTATTTGAAAAAATAAACTACTACTAAGAAATATACATACACACACATAAAGTTAGAGAATGGGGTGAGTGGAAGAAAGTGAGGGAGTAGGTAGCTGAATAATGGGTTTGAATGTAAATATATTTGAAAAGAGAAGAGTTTAGTAAAGGACCTCTAATAAACAGATATAATTCACTCCTAAAGTCATAACCTTTAATCCCTTATAATCTTTTTCTAACCTCAACATAAACCATACAAAAATTCTTCGCATTTATCATCAAATATAAAGGCTCATTTTCAGTCTTTGTCCCTCATGAAATCTCGGTATCCTTAACATTACTGAGCATAATTCCCTCTTTTGCATTCTGAGGCACAAGATTCTCCTGGTTTTCCTCAAGTCACTTCTCTATCTTTTCTGTTGCCTCAGCAAGAATTCCAATTCATTAAGATAGGTGTTTTATAAGGCCTTTATTCCTTTTTCTCATGTCTCTACCCTCCTTCCTTTGGTAATCTTCCCCCATTACAATGTAAATCAAACTCTACACAGACAAAACTTCTATATCAGTTAGTCAAGAAATACTATATTTATTTGGTGCCTATAGTGTACCAGGCACCATGTTAAGTAAGCACTGAAGATACAAAGAAAATAGGGAAACAGTTCTCTACAAACTGGTTTTCTAATATATACAAGTTGTCTCTTTCATCAGAATGTTAGGTCTTGAGAAAACACATATTTTAATGTCTTGGGATTATTCACACACATATAATATATATATATATGCATATATATATATATATATATATTTCATTCCACATATTTGATATGTAATGATGTCTATGAGAACAGACACTTATTTATAATTGAAAGCCCTCACACTGCTTTGCACATGTGCTTAATATATGTTTACTAAATTTGCTAGTTAAACACTGTTCTGGATTATACAGTTGGTTAGGCCAGAACTGGGACTGGAAACCACATGACAATATAATTCTGACTATTATAAATACACAAATTAGAAATAAAGAATTAATAAAAAAGATGCTATTTGTATCCAAAGAAACAACTGATAAATATAAATATATATATATATAATTTTACATATCAATCTATCTATAATTTGTGTCTAATGATAGCCATCTCTAAGGTTGAAAGAGAAGAGAGAGAGAAGAAAAAAAGGAAAAAAAGAAATTTACATGACAACTTTGTTGCATATTTGGAGAAAATAGCAAATTGTAGATTTATAGTACAATAAAAAGATTGCATATGAAACTGTGTTTTAGAACTGCTTGTTTTATTTAATGAATTAAAAATAAAATAAATTAAAATTTTTTTCTAACATTCTTTCCACTATACAAGGTGAAGTGATGAAAGGCAAAAGCCTTATGAAACTTCTATCTCTTTTTACCTTACTTTTCTAAGGATTCTGATTAGAGAAACATTGTAGCTGTGAGAATTACCAAAAGATTCAGATTTATGCAAAACCACCTATATCATGGAATGAAAAAAGAGTAATTTGAGAAGCTTACCGAATTGTAGGACATCTCACAAGATCAATTAAATCCATACAAGAAGATATATGAAACAAATATAATGGAAGCATACCATTGCTGGGTCTGGGAGAAAAGTTGTAGAACATAGGCTTAGGAGACTCCTGAATCACGTTAACCTTTGGTCTGCTCACATCACTAGGAGCATGGCTTTCATCAAAATCATCAATGTAGGCCTGGAGGGCCTCGCTTGCTGAGTTGTACATCCTATCTCTGTATAGGACAGAGCCACTTAACGTAAAGTCCTGACTATTTTCCTCGTTGCTATTCAACAGAAGAGATCTTGCAGATTCATGAGAGAAAACATTGAATGTTTTAATTGATTTTGCCATGGATTTTTCTCAGAATGGGGAGTTACTTCCACTCATCTTTTTATTTTTTTAAAAAAACTGTAAACACAAAAAAGGTAAATAACATTTCAGTTAAAAGGGAATGATGGTCTCTGCTCATATAAATCATTCTACTATATGTTAATATGTGCACAGGAACATAGATTTAGAGGCCATTTTGTCCAATCCTTTCATTTTACAGAGGGATAAAATAAGAACAAGTAAGGGAGTTCTTCAAGATCACAAAGTTATTTGTGCCTATTAATGCATACACTCTCTGGTGCTTTGCACATAATAGACACATAAAAATAATTCTGATTGGTAAGCTACTGATTTCACTGCAAGGATAACCAGGGAATGAATGTACTTCCTTTTTTCCTTTCCTTTTTGTTTGTTTGTTTTTTGTTGTTGTTGAAACAATAGGGGTTAAGTGACTTGACCAGAATCACATAGCTAATAAGTATCTGAGGCTGGATTTGAACTCAGAACTTCCTGACTCCAAGACTGGTACTCTCTTCGTGGTGTCACCTGGCTGCCTCATGAATGTATTTTTGAAAGCAAGTATAGCAAAATGGGAAATGCCCCGAACTTGGTCTTGGGAGACTTGGATTTAAAAACTTAGCCATTAAACAATCCCTGAGTCTCAGCTTCTTTATTTGTAAAAAGGAGATGACAACACTTAACACTATCTCATGAGACTGTTCTGAAGAAAATCTTTTGTTAATATGGGACTATGTCAGAGTGTTTTTGTTAGGGAACTACGAATACAAAGGAAATCCAGAAAATGGTAAATAATGAGCAAGAAAAAAAGGCAAAAAAAGTAGGAATGTAGAAAGAACAATTGTATACAAAAGAGTTTGAGTAGAGAACAAAGATGGTGAAGGGAAAGGTGAGGTAAACAGCATTTATTAAAACCTACTATGTGCTGAGCTCTGTGTTAAGCTACTTCATAAGTATTATATTACTAGATGCTCACAACTCTGTTAGGTAGAATGTTATTATTCCCATATTACAGATGAGGAAACTGAGGTAGAGAGCAGTTAAGTGACCTGCTCAAGATCATACAGCTAGAGTTTGATGCTGTGTTTGAACTTGGGTCTTCCTAACTCTAGCTTTATCTATGGTACTGCCTAACTGTCCCCCCAAAGTTAGAGCCAATAGAGTATGATTACTGTACCTTTTTACCTGTAGGCCAGGGGTCAAATTAATATGAATAACCTATAATCAACAAATGCTTTACTATACTTTCCACACAGCAGCTGTGAGGTAGGTGCTGCAAAGTATAATCACCTTCATTTTACAGATCAGGAAACTGAGGCTCCAGGAGGTTATATAGCTAGTAAGTGTCAGGGATCAGAACTCAAATATGATTTGAAATCTAGTGTTCTTTCCATTACATCACACTGTAGCAGTTAGCAGGAGATCCGTGGAGCCCCATTAGAATCAGCAATTCTCAGGACACAGGGCTGTGAACTAGAGGTTTGTCAATAATCAGTGAGTATCCTATGGCACCTACAAGGTGTCTTACCAGTTCATATGGCCTAATATTATGGTACTTCTTTCTCTCTATATAAGTTTTCATCATTATGTGCTAAAAATATGCCCAACTTCATCCTTAATCTGGTGGAGAACACCTATGGAGAATACCAAGGAGAGTACTCACTTTTTTTTGATGCTACAACATACAAGCAAGCAGTCTGTTTTTTTCAGAATTATGCAATTTATGACATCACAATGAATAAAGTTCCTTTTGTTTACTGAATCTTGTTTTAACCTTTAAACCTTTCTGTAGAGCATAGCTTCTTAAACTGTGGTTTGTGGCCCCATGTAGGTCTTATAACTGAATGTGGAAGTGAAGAAATTATGGTTTATTATTTATTTTATTTATATTTTAAATATATATTATATAAATAAATATTATATATGTGAATATATATAATATTTATTTATATAATATATATTTAAAATATAAATAATTATAATATATTATATATATTTTTATATATAATTATATATAATATATAATATAGTATGTATTCATATATTAAATATAATATATTAATTATATGTTAAATAGAATGTATTAAATATAAATATAAACAATATATTTATATATTAAATAAATAATATTTTTATTATTTTATTATTTATTATTATTATCAGTAGATGTTTGATTTATATACCTATTGTATAGAACTATATCACTAAAAATCACTAAAAATCTTTTGGGTGAAAAGGGGTCATGAGTAGAAAAAGTTTAACAAACCCTACTCTAGAGGAAGGGATAAAAGTGAGAAGATATGAAAGGAAAAAAGGACAAAATATCAACAAGAGTTTGAACCCAAGGGGACCTTATTCTAAATAAACTTAGGTGACTAGAGTTATGATATGAAAACATTTTTGAATATTCAATTCAATTCAACTTAAGTCAATATTTTGTTGTTCAGTTGTTTTTCAGTTGTATACCATTCTTCATGACCCCATTTGGGGTTTTATTAGCAAAGATACTGGAATGATTTGCTATTTTGTTCTCCTGTTCATTTGACAAATGAGGAAACTGAGGCAAACAAGGTTAAGTGATTTGCCCAGAGTCACACAACTAATAAGTGTCTGAGGTCACACTTGAACTCAGGAAGATGAATCTTCTTGACTCCAGTCCCTCTATCTACTATGATAGCTATCTTAATGACAAATAACATCAATAAGTAGAATTCCAGGTAAAATATGATAGCGGTAGAGAAAAGATAGATCAATTATTCAATCAACAAGAATTTGGAAATGACTTTATTAATAAAGATGTTGAAATGTAAGCCTACAAATTTAAGTACAAAGTAATCACTGCACTAGTGGCAGGTTTAAGTCATATTCATAACTACAACAATAGTTTATAAAGCTTTTAATTATTTCTTCTATTTAATCCTTCTCTGCCTCTCATTGACTAGGTCACACATCTCTATCAGTTAAATTGTAAACAATTAAAAAAAATAAAAGAACTCCCCATTTTCTAGAAGTTTACATTTTATTAGGGAGAAAAAAGATATGTATGTAAGTACACACACACACACACA
>JAJPUD010001029.1:479989-508600 GCA_023553655.1 Myrmecobius fasciatus | reverse complement strand
TGAGGAGGAAAAGGGTAAAAAGAAAGATAAAGTATAAACAGGGAAAAATAGGATGAAAGGTAATACAGAGTTAATGATCTTAATTGTAAATGTGAATGGGATGAACTCTCTCATAAAATGAAAGCTGATAGCAAAGTGGATTAAAAGCCAGAACCCTACAATATATTGCATACAAAAAACACATCTGAAGCAGAAATACATACAGAGTAAAGGCAAAAGACTGGAACAGAATATATTATGCTTCAGCTAAAGTTAAAAAAAAAAAAACAATCAGGGTTAGTGATCCTGATCTCAGACCAAGCAAAAGCAAACATAGATCTGATTGAAAGAGATAAGGAAGAAAAATAAATTGATCCCTTGTGATCTTAGAGTTTCACCACCTCCTCTACTTGTTTTTTAAGCTTTATATAATGAAGGCATAATACCCAACAGCAAAACAGACAACAGAAAGATCCGTTTTAAGGTGAACCCAAGTTTCAACTTACACTATCATAAAATAAGTGTCAGAATCCCAGTAGGGCAGACAGCCAAGCTGTAGGGCCAGGCACTATAAGTATGTCAGATTTTGGCTAGTTAAAGAGTTAGTGAATGTGAGTGCTTGGGATGAGATGAAGGTATCTGCCTATCTTTAGAACAACTTCATTGACACTTTCTAATAACTATAGATTTTCTTTGAGCTACCCCAGAGCATCTAGTCATAGCAGCCATTATGACTTCCACACATGTGACTGCCATGCCAGTGCCTAAATTTAGTTTTGTAATTCTACCTCATAAAATCTTTGATTTAGATTTGAAAAAGACATCAGAGGCCTTCTTTTAGTTGAAATCCTTTATTTTGCAGTAAGGGAAACTGAGGACTAGAGAAGTTAAGAAACAGGTAAGTCAATTTAATCAAAGCATTCATATAAAGTGAATATACTAGTATTTTTCTCCATCAGTCACAGTACTTATAATCCATAAGTTAAATAAAGTATATTATATTGACTGGGGAAAAAAAGGAAAAGGAAAGTCACACAAGTGAATAACAGATTAAGGAAGGAGGCCAAGTCCTCTGACTTCAGATTTGTATTCTTTATATTGTACCACTTTTCTTCTCTATATTTCTACCTCCCTAAAATGTGGAATTAATGAATCATTTCTCAAGCATTTAAGTGCCTTACTATGAGTCAGACATTATGCTGGGCTACAGGAATACACACAGACTTGTTTCTAAGGCATGGTGCCTGTCCCAAAAGTAACTGCTTAATAAATGCTTGTTGATGCATTGTTTCAATGCTGAGATGAAATATAAACCCCTTCCAGAGAAAGGGGCATAAGGTTTTCCTCTCCATCTTCCCCAGTCCAGTTTATTTTTGCCAAACCTCTTCAATTCAAGTTCTGCCCTGGGGTCCTTGGGGCAACTAAGAGGAAGGAATTCAATGAAATCTTGGAAGAGAAAGGTGTGCCTGTTTGTTTTTTTCAACACAAAGACTTGACTAGTTTGATTGTTATTGCACCAAATGTTCTTTGGACTTCTTTTCACATACTATTAAAACAGCTGAAATTGCAGAATTATTATTGCTGTTTTCTTCAGAGCTTATATTAGTCATTATCCTCCAAAACATAATTAAAATCCTCATCAGAATCCAGATCAAAAGTAACTCTGGTATCCAATTTATTTATTATTTCTAGAATTTCTTCAGTCTTCAGGTCTTATTTGGTCTTCCATCTAGGTACAACTTTTACAATGAAATTTATCCCTCAGATAAAGGAAAATAAACAAGTCCAGTATCTTAAACTAATGTAATTTTTTGAGTTTCTGGAGGATAGTGCTAGTTTATTTTTTCAACCTGATAAGTTTCCAAGAGAAAATGATTTATCTCTGTCTACTCCTTCACAGGTATATTCACTGGGCAAAAAAAAGTAGATTAAGGGAGTTGAGAAAGAGTTTAAAGTCAAAAGAAAAGGCACTTTAAGGCAATGTTGCAATGATAACTGAACCTGATTACTGTGTATCCTCTAAAGAAAACGAAAATCAAATTAAATTGGGGGGAAAGAAAGTGAAAAGAGAAGGAAATTGCAATATTTTGGTCTAGGGGAGATTACATTGTAGAGTTAATAGAATTTATATAGCAACATCATTTTTAAAACTGGATTGGCTTATTCTTACAATTCCTGAATGTATTGCATATGAGTAAGGTCCGCATGTGTGCATTTTCTGATATTACACAACGAAAAACCTTAACCAATGAGAATTGTCTGATGGCCAGCACTCCATGTAATTCCCTTTCAAAAAGAAATCCATCTTTATGTGTGTCTGTCTTTGAGATTGTGTGCATTCAGAGCCATTCATTATGATCTAGGCACCCAACCAGAAAAGGTGGTCCTTTTCCCCCAGTGCATCAGTCCATTTTCCTAAGGCCTTAGCCAGGATCATTGTTTGGCAGAATTTCAGCCATATCCACCAATCTTTGTTCTCATTCATTCTACACAATCAGGGCACATTGCTGTAGCACCTGTTATGCATAAGCATAATGTGAGATACTGTGGAGGAATCAGTACAAAGAAGTTAAAGGAATAATGTTTGTTTTTAAGGAGCCTCCAATCCAGCTGGGGCAACAAGTGTCTCATTGAACCTGACCATCCTTATATAGTCAGAGTAAATATGGAAAACTATAATTATATACAGAGACATGTTCTTATATGTATACATATACACACACGTGTATATTTGAATATACATACACACACATCCTATGATCCTATATCTCTCCTTTTCTCAGCTAAACACCTTGAAAAAAATTGTCTACATTGGCTACCTCTACTTTCTCTTCTCTCACTTTACTTCTAAACACTGCAATCTGGATTCTGATTTTCCTATTCACTTGTCACTGTACTTCTTCCTCCACCAAAGTTACTAATGATCTAAGTGGAATGTTGTTTATATTGTTTATATTGTAGAATGCATTCTTATTTATTTATTAGTTGGCTTATATGGCCTCTGTGAGACCTGCTAACACTGAGATTCCTATTATTCAGTATAACTACTTTTAACTCTCTTTTTTCAGAGTATCTTTAAATCTCCAGCCCCCACCAAAAGGTTGCCCTTTATATTAGCCTTTGTAATTGCGCCCTGGGACAGCTGAGTGGCAGTGTATAAAGCACCAGTGAATTCACATCTACCTTTAGACACTTACTTGCTGCATGACCCTGGGACAGTTCACTTAAACCCCTATCTTAAAGAAGATATGAATTTGAATTCTGCTTCCATCATTTCCTAGGTGTGTAAATCTGGCCAAAGAATGGAATTCTTTTTGTATTCAGTTTTCTCTTCTGTAAAATGGGAATGGGAATAATCATCCCTCAGGGCTATTTTGAGAATCAAAGGAGATAACATATATAAAGGATTTTGCAAACCTTAAAATGATATATAAAAATTAGCTTTAATTGTTATTTGGAAATAAAAGCTATTACAAGATTCAATTATATATATACATGAATATACATACATAAATATATATATTCACATATATACTCCTACTATATGCTACATATGCTATATGCTATACATATATACTCCTATTATATTCTAAGCACTTTAGAAATATTATTTCATTTGATCCTTACAACCCATATTTTACCGATGAGGAAACCGAGGCAAACATTAGTTTAATGCCTTAACCAGGTCTACATAGCTAATCAGTGTCTGAGGTTATATTTAACTCAAATCTTGACTCTAGCTTTGGCACTCTATGTGCATACAGTACTGTCCCATCCAGTTGCTTAACTTCAAGGTTATTTCTATCCTGTACACTACCTCTTCTGTAGGAGTGAAGTACTATAACTAAAAATTTCTTTTTGTTGTTGTTCATGTGTGTTAGATTCTTTGTGATCACATTTGAGATTTTCTTGGCAAAAATGCTGGAGTGTTTTGCCATTTCCTTCTCCACTTCATTTTACAGGAGGAAACTGAGGCAAAGAGGGTTAAGTGATTTGCCTAAGGATGCACAGCTAAATAACTGTCTGAGGCTGGATTTAAACTATTGTCTTCCTGATGGATCCAGGTCTTGTGTTCTATCCACCGTACCACCTAGCTGCCCCACATTGCATAATAATATAATAATTTTATTCCTTTTCTTTAGTGTTGTGTATCTTTTGAGTTCCTGTGGTTTTGTGAATCTGTAATTTTTAGATAAGGTTTTGCAGTAATAAAGTACATTCATGTTGAGGGCTTGTTTTATCCCTTATATCTTTATTAATCCTAGATAGAATGTCCATTCTGGAATGACAATAGAATCATATTAAAGCTGGATAACTGAATGTAATTGCTCTTAAGTAATTGAATGCATCATACTAGATAGAACCTGAGCTGACTCCTATTTAGAATGGTTGGTTTGGGACATACTAAAAGCTTTAACATGAGTGAACTAGCATCTTAGGATTCTTATAAAAGATCATTATATTTCTTTCTTAAAGGAAAAACAACTACATGACACAGAGAGAATTATGGGAAACTTCAACTATCTATGTATCTACTATATTATCCAAATAGCTGATAAATTATTTGCTTTACTGACACTTTAAAAATATTGAAGTTATATTTATGCCTTCTGTTTTTATATTATATAGATTTCTGAATATTCTTGTCCTCCTTGATTGAGCCAGTGAGTCTTCTTTTATAACAATTTTTTGAGAGATTATTGAGGATGAAATGATACTGTAGTGTAATGTAAATCAGATGAACATGGAAGATCTGATTGGAATGGCAGCTGCCACAAAACCTTGGGAGAAAGTTCCCATGTCCCCTGGAGTTTATGTTAGCCAAGATGTGGAATACTGGATGCTATCTTACGTGTGGGCAGGAAGACCATGTTGACACTGACCTCTGACTCCTAGTAGCCTAGTTCTCACTCAATGCTATCTTCCCAAAGTCTCCCTTTTCTTATTCTGAGCTCAGGACCACTGACCTTGCTGGGTCAGGAGCCACCTGACCCATTTGGGTTTCAATCTGGGCTCTGTCATTTAATTTATGTATAGCTCAATCAAGTTATATAACAATAATATCTCAATTTGGCCTATAAAACTTCCAAAGTTCTTTAAAGCTTTAATATCCTATGACCCCCAAACACAGACCAGGGTGTGCTTATTATTGCCAACTCTGAGATGGATGCTCTTGCCAACTGGCTTCCACCTTCAGAAGGCTAGGCCTCTCTTGCCTGTCAGCAGTTCCTCTTTCCCTCTCATAGCTGTCTAAATCCCAAACTCTTTTTTTTTTTGATGTTTCAGTTTGTCATTAATCCCCATAGATTATCTGGGAAGAGATGTCCTCCCAAGGAGCTCTTCATCAATCTTTCTTCAAAATAGCTATTAGCAACACTACCTCCTCCCATCACCAAATGGCTGTCAGCTGGTGTCCTTGAACAAAGGTTTTGAACTTGCCAGATTGAAACTCTTCATCTAATGTCCTGTGCAGCTAGGTAGCCCAGGCTGTAGAGCACTAGATGTCAGGAAGATCTGATTTCAAATCTTTACTCACATCCTTACTAACTGTAATAACCAGCAAGTCCATTAATTTCTGGCAGCCTCAGTTTCTTCATTTGTAAAATGGGGATAATAAATTCACAGGGTTCTTGTAAAAATTCAAAATAAGATAACAAATAAAAATACTTTGTAAATTTTAAAATGCTGTGGAAATGCAACCCAAATATTTTATAAACTTTAAATACTGTACAATCCCTGAGCAGAGATTATCTGTCAGTCAACAAACATTTATTAAGTGCCTACTAAGTGTCAGAAACTATACTAAACACTGGGGGCATAAAGGAAAGCAAGAGACAATCTTTCCCTCAGGAAGTCCACAGTATAATGGGGAGACAGGTCACAAATAGCTAGGGGCAAACATGTTATGAATAGGATAAAATAAAAATAAATAACAGAGAATAAAAATAAATAACAGAGATCAAACTAGAATTAAGTTGGTATTTGGAAAAACTTCCTGCAGAAAGTGGGATTTTATCTGGGGATTGAAAGGAGATAGGGGGCAGAGATGATGTAAGAGGGAAGTTCAGTCATGGGGGACAGCTAGTGAATGTGTCCAGAGTATGGAAATGGAAGGTTCTTAGGAAGAAGGCTAGTCATTGGATCACAGACTATATGAGATTCAGGGAAAGGGGACGTATAAAATGCAAGAAGATTGGAAAGGTTGGAGAGGAGGTCAGGAACAGCTCTGAATGCCAAACTGCAGCATTCCCTCCTCATCCCCACCCCATTTTCCAATCCCTACCCTTGCCTGATCATTTGAAGCAGAACAGAGCCTAATCAGAAAGATAAACTGACATTACCCCAGACAGACTAATGTCTCCTGTGGCTTTTCCTGGAAAATGGGCAGAGCCACAATGCAGCCTCTCAGCATCATATTTGCAGGGGTTCTGACTGTCAAAAGCAGAACCTGACACTGCTGTAATTTTTATCCAAGTTCTATAGCATCCCAAATAAATGATTCAATCAACAAGTACTTATAAGGTTCCTACTGTATATCAGGGACTATTGTGGTTGCTTTGGTTAAAAAAGACCAAAGACCAAAGTGACCAGTGCCAGTTCCCAAAGAACTTAAATTTTATCAAATGATCCAATATTATAGAGGAGGGAGATTGGTGATAGAGATGTTAAATGGGACACTTGGGAAATCAACTCTACTGATGACATTGAAAAGGGCAATCCTAGGCAACAGCTGACCACAACCTTTTTATCATTTTCCAGTTCTGAAGTCCCATAGCATATGCACCCAAAGTGAAGAGCTGGGCGTGACTGCCACAGGATGCCTGTCAACCTGAACCAGCATCTCCTAGAACAAGTTACAATTTGTTATTCTTCAATAACTATCAAAAGCTGGATTCCAAATTCACCAGCCACCTTCATACTATCTACAATCTACTAGTCTGATGGCATCATCTCCCACTCAAGTCAGATGTCCTGATCCATAAGAGTATCCAGAGGGGAAGTTTTCCAAAGCTGAATCATTTTTTCATCTCGTAGCCTTGAAGGATCTCATTTTCCCTACTATATTATTTCTGTCCCTCTAATTCAGCTGCCTTCCCCTACTAATTCAGACCCTTAGAATCTGTCTCCAGAAACTATAATAATCTCTCTCTGTCTGTCTGTCTTTCATCTCTCTCTTTTCTGTCTCTTTCCTCTTGGTCCTCTTTTATATCTTTTCCTCTGTCCTCTTCCTCCCTTATTCATCCTCTTTCTTTTTTCTCTTCCTCCTCCTCCTCCTCCTCCTCCTCCTCCTCTTCTTCATCTCTGTCTCTCTGTCTCTGTCTCTGTCTCTCTATATCTGTCTCTGTCTCTCTGTCTCTCTCTGTCTCTCTCTCTGTCTCTCTCTGTCTCTGTCTCTGTCTCTGTCTCTCTCTCTCTCTCCCCCCAAGGATGTCATTCACATATTTGACAAAATATTTTTATTAAGGTACAAATCTAACTATGTCATTTCATTATTCAAAAATCTTCAGTGGCTTCCTATTGCCTCCTTAGTACAGCATTTAAAGCCATCCACAGCTTTATTCATCTACCAGCCAAGCCTTACTTTACTATTAATTCCACCTATTGAGAAGACAAGAAAAAAATCCACTACAAATATATGTAGTTATATAAAACAAATTCCCAAAGTAACCATGTCCAAAAAAATAGAAAGTGTTTCACTTCTACTCACTTCACTCTGCATCCTCTCATATAAGTCTTCCCAGGTTTTTCTGAAACCATTTTCTTCATCACTTCTTACAGAACAGCATCCCATTGCATTCATATCCCATAACTCATTCAGTTGTTCCAGATATGGAGTATTTATTTAACACAGTGTATTTTCAACATATTGATTATTGAGAGCTGTTGGTCTAAAAGAGTAAATATAAAAAATAAGAACTCCACAAACTACAAGTCCAATTTTCTGATATTGCTAAGAATTTGCTGTTGGGTGAAGGTTTATTGTTTAACTGGATATGATTCTTGAATGAGCCCTCCACCATCCTTCTCATTCTATCATTCTCTTTGCATCCTTCACCTACCTCCCCCTACTGCTTCCCTTTAGTTTTGTTCTATTAGCCCAAGATAGAAGCCAGATTCACTTTCCTTTTCTTCCCTCCCTTCCTCCTTCCTTTCTTTCTTCCCCATTTGGTGCCTAACTAATACACTTTCAATAGGAAAGTTTAAAATCTCCAAGTTGGGAAATCTTAGAGGCTCTCCAGAGATTAGCAACTTGGAGGGTTTTACTCATCCTTGTTTCCAAAAAAGAAATCCTGAAGAATTAGAGTCCCTGGGCTGATGGCATCCACATTGGATTTCCTTTACGCTGCTCCTTTATTCTTCCATGGAGCCTAGATCCAGGTACCAAAGGGTTAAAAGCACTGAGAGCAACACAATTACACAGACATGAACAAACCGACATTAGCAAGACAAAGTCACATTTGAAAGTTGTATAAAGTGCTCTCTCCTTGAAGACTTGTCAGTCACTTGAGTTATAAAAGACACTGCACTTAAGGGATGTCAGTCATCTCCCAGGAAAGGAGACAAGAAACTTTTAACATGTGCATTGCTAATATTTACATGTCGAGAGGTTGGAAGAAAAAGAAAAAGAATGGGAAAGAGGAAGAAATAGGAGTGCTTCCCCTCCAACTCCTAAGTGGTTCACAACGTTTCAGAAAGACCTCAGGCACTTTGCCACCAAGGGAGAACTGGACAAAAAGAGTTTGCTGAAGCCTTGTGACAGTAAAGAGCCCTGAGCCCTGCTTGGTCCACAGTGGCCAGCTTTCTCTAGCAGATTTGCAAATGGACAGCTTATTAGAGAGGAAAGCTGGCTGACTAGGGAGAGGCAGGCCGCCCAGACAAAAATAGTGTGTGATTTGGAGCTTTGAAAAGCTGCCTGGTAGAAAGGGGGAATGTGCCAATGAACCACTTGCCTCCCACATGGCACTGCTTGCAACTTTTCACCCCATTTTCTTGCTTCCATTCAGGAACATAGGGTGAGCTGAAGGAGCTCAGATGCACTACAAGGCCTTGGTTCTGGAACAGGCAGAGACATCATCCTTATAATATATACTACTTTTCACTTGAGGATGATTAGAAGAAAGGGAATATTATACTCTCTCTGGGTTTTTTCTCTCAACTCCCACTCTCACAGTGGCAGTTGGAGTCCCAGAGGATGGTTTATGGTTCCCTCTTATCAGAGGACCTAGCCTCACAGTGGGGAAGGAAATAACTGATGCTATCTATCCTACTACTTCTCCCCTCATTTTCCTATTGCATTTTCCAATACTATTATTGATGAGCCCCTATCTTGTGTGATTCTTTCATATCATTTAACTAGTTGATATCAATAACTTTATGAATAAATATTTGCAGAAAAGTAGAACAAGGATAGAAGTTACAAAAACATCTCCCCAAACCAGAGGGCAGAATCTCCTTGCTCACACTCATTTCCCAGAGAGAGTACAAAATTACACATGTAAAGAACACACATGACCAAAGAGTACGTATTAGCCTGAAGTCATTTTCATCCCCATCAAGTTCATTTCTGGGTGTGACATGGCCTGTGAGTGTGTTGTTCCTTTGTTCAGCTGGGCTGGCAACTCTCAGGCCATGTTTTCTTGGCTGGTGGGCCACTCTGCTACTGGACTAAGTCATGCAAATTGCTTGGATGATTTTCAGGCTCAGCTGCCATGATTCTGGGACTCCAGTTGCCAGTGGGGCCTTTGACGGATCTCCCAATCTACTAGTCTCTTGGGTGCTCCTATTTCAAGATGCTCATTCACCTACATAATCAGGAAAGAATAAATTTAAGAGATGAAAGAAACAGAAGTGCCATATGTTTATGGACATAACCGCCAAGTAGTATGATAAAGGCAACTAAGGCTGCTGACCCTTCCTCTGCCAGACACCCAGAAAAATCTTCACTTAAAAGCTGCTAAGAACGTCAGAGATCATCTGACTGAAACTTTTGCATGCACACTCAGTCCTCACAGTTAACCAACAGAAAATTTAGAGTAAACCAATATATAGTTATAGAGGAAAGTAGGGGGAGAAACCCTTGCCTTACACATGCTTGAAAGCAGATTCACCAAGTTTTCATATGTTAGAATGAGCCAGTCAGGGCCTATTGTGCCAAGGACTGGGCATTTTCTTATTATGCAAGCATAAGAGCAAAGTCCCTGATGAGTGAGATCAACTGAAATGAGCATACTTTTCCAAAATGAGGATGAAAGAATCATATAGTCTTATAACTAGAAGAACCTTAGGGATCTTTCTGAATAGTCCACTACAAAATCATGCTGACTGTTCCATTACAAATTTATGTCATCCAGTCTCAAATGAGCCCTCACTGTTGCATGGCAATTCCTTTAGTCTTTCCATATTAATTTTCTTTTATACTACTTATAATAGCTATTTCAAGCATTCTCTTCTCAAGTACCTATAGAATCCTCTCTTATTAGAGGACTAAGCTTCAGACTTCACTGGAAAAGTTGATACTAGTCAACACAAAATCTCTCTTCTTTCCAGTTCCACATGTCAAAACACTTCAGCATTATCTCCATTGTCTCCACCTTTGTTATAATCTCAAAGGATGTTAGATCTCATAGGATAAGTTGCTTATACCTGGATTTTTATGCTTCTACCCTTGATCTTGTCTCTTCCTATCTTCTCTAGCAGTTCAATTTTTTGGTCATTTTTCTTTTTATCTCCCATTTTCAATCTCTCCTTATCCATTGGCTCTTTGCCCAAAAACATGCCCAGATTACCTCATTCTTAAAACTTTTTTCACTCAATCCTACCATTCTTTCATCTCTCCCCTCATTCACAAACTCTTACATAAAATGGTATACATCCTTTGCCTCTACTGTCTCATCTATCACTTCTTATTGTTGTTGTTCAGTTGTCTCAGACTATTTGTGACCCTACTTGGGGCTTTCTTGGCAAAGAATGGTTTGCCATTTCCTTTACCAGGTAATTTTATAGAGGAGAAAACTGAGAGGCAAACAGGGCTAAGTGACTTGCCCGGATAATAAGTGTCTGAGGGCAGATTTGAACTCCGGAAGATGAGACTTTCTGACTCCAGACTTAATATTCTAGCCACTGTACCACCTAGTTGCCAAATTCAATGATTTTTTTTAAAAAGATCAATACTCATCCTTCTTGATTTCTCTGCAATGTTTGTCACTGTTGACCACTCCTTCCTTCTGTATTCTTTCTCCTCACTGAATTTTTGTGGTATTGTGCTGTCCTACTTCCTACCTGTCTTCCTAGTCATTCTAAGTCTTCTTTTCAGTATTATTATCTATATCCTACCACAATGTCTTCATGTACAATGAAGCAATCTGTTCTAATCCCCTCCTTCTCCATATATTCTCTCTGTTATCTCATAATTCCCATGGATTCAACCATCATTTCTATGTAGATGCATCTCAATCTATATATCCATCTGTCATCTTTTTATTGAATTCTGGCTCATTATTGTTCCATAGAAACCCACTCTTCCTTCTAACTCCATATTTCTATCAAGATCATCACCATTTTCTCAGTATCACAGGTTCATATCCCAGGAATTATTTACTTTTCACTCTTACTCATAAAATCCAATTGGTTTTCCAATTTTTGTTGACATCATTCAATGTCTCATATGTATCACATGTATCTCTTTTGCTCTAATCATACTTCAACCACTTTAGTTAAGATCCTCATCACCTCTCCTCGGAAATGCTATAAAGCTTTCTAATAATTCTCCTTGAATCCAATCTTTCTCCTTCTCTAATACATCCTCTGCTCATTTGTAAAGTTGATATTGTTAGAGCACAGATTTGACTGTGTCACTTACTTGCTCAAGACCTCTAAGATAAAAGACAAACTCCTTCATTTGGCATTCAAAGTTCTTTACAATCTCATTGCAGCCTCTCTTTCTGAATAGCTATCTCACCATTTGAGAGTCTTTAAAGGAAAGTGTGAGAGAGAAGAGGTATTAGGCTTCCTACAAAACAGAAGGTCTACAAAGCAGTTGTGCTGACCTCATTGCTATATGCCTGTGAAATCTGATCAGTCTACCAGTGCCATGCCAGGAAAATGAATTATTTCTATTTGAGTTATCTTAGGAAGATTCTGAATATCACCTGGCAGGATAAAGTACTGGACACTGAGGTCTTTTCTCAAGTTAAACTGCTAAGCATTCAAACGCTACTGCAGAGAGTGCAACTCTGATAGGCTAACTCTGTTGTTTGAATGCCAAATATACATTTGCCTAAAAGATTATTTTATGGAGAACTCATGCAAGGTCTCACATGAAGGTCAGAAGAAATGATTCAAGGATACTTTCACGGTCTCTAATCTTAAGAACTTTGGGATCAATTGTATGGCATGCTTATATCAAGGAAGGCACTATGGTCCATGAATAATGAAGAATTGCAATAGCTCAAAAGAAATATGAGATGTGCAAATTTAGAGACATCTCTTAACTCCAAATGTTCACCTGGATTATTTGTGTTCAACCAGTGGTAAAGCCTTCTGAGCTCCTAGTAGTATGATCAGCCACAATTAGACATACTGTACTTTGACTCCAATATAGTGATGTCATTTTGGTCCTTTTCGAGGACAAAGAATAACCATCCCACCACTACTACTACACATTACTCCCTCTTTTACCTTCTAGAAGCAGCCAAACTAACTCATTTCCTGTTTTACATATACAACATGTCCTGTTCTACCTCCTGCCCCATATCTGGAATGATTTATTTCTGTCTCTTGGAAACTCTAACTTTCCTCAAGTTGCAGTTCAAAAAAACATCTCCTTCAAGAAGCCTTATGTAACACCCCCTTTTGTTAATGACCACACCCATATATTACTTTATATTCATGTTAATATCTAACATAAATATGTTATGATTATAACATATTGCATCCATCAGGTAAAATGTAAGCTCTCTGAGGGTGAGGATTGTCTTATTTTTGCATTCGTGTCTCCCAAGCCTAGCATCCTTCTTGGCACATAGTAGGTGCTTAATAAATGCTTGTTGATGGGGTTGATGGACAGAAGACACTATACTCACTCACCTAAGAATAACAAAGGATACAGAGAGACAGAGGACATGTGGTGACTGGGTGGAGGAAGGTAGTCTATTGCTCTTCCATCATGTGGCATTTTAAAGCAATCCTACTTTACTCTCCTGCCAGAAGAGAAGGAGGTTCAGAAATAGGTAAACTGTCCATTTGGTATGCACATTCAGATCTAACTCAGCATCTCTGAATCACATGTTATTCTAGCTCCTCAGCCAATGAGAAGACTTTTTTTTGCCATCATACAATACTAACTCTTCATCTATCCATAGCTAGAAACATGTTCACTGTAGTTTCCATGTAGTTGGATTGGAAATAGACAGAGGAAAATCTATTCATGCTGTAAGAAATGGCTCTCAGGGGCCAGTCCAACTCTCATTCTGCTTATATAGGTTCCTGCTGTATCTTCTTCCAGAATGTAAGCCTTCCAAGAGCAGGGGATGTCTTATATTTGCCTCTGTATCTACAACCTTAGAACAGATTTAACATATGGTGTGAATGCAAAATGCTTCTTTATTGGTTGATTACTACTTACAGAATTCCATACTAAATTCCAACTTAGTTAAGATACAGCTTTAACCTTTGAGCAGCTTAGGGTCAAAACCAAACATAAATAAGTTGAAATAATATTGCACATTAAGTGCACTGAAGAAATGCAAAATAAAGTGCCTTGTGAGTTGTGAGTAGGGGGAAAAGATCATCACTGAGAAAAAAAAATCCAGAGAAGCCTCCTTGGGGAAGGTGATATAATGAAATAATAAAGACAGCAGTTAGAGGTACAGTGGCTAGATCATTGGTCCTGAAGTCAGGAGGACCTGAGTTCAACTCAGACACTTAAAGCTTATTAGTTTTATGGCCTTGGGCAAGACAACAATTGCCTTGCTAAAAAATGATAACAAGAAACTCAATGGAACTTAAAAGAGGGAGAGAGGGCAGTCTAGACATAGGAAGTGAGAAGATAGCCCACAAATGTAACATAGCCTCCCTTACTGCAAAAGAACTTTCAAACAATGCTCAGAACATTCTTTTCCCCCTAAAGCAGGACAATTATTTCTTTCCATCCAAATGAATTTGAATGCCCTACACATATTTTTTTTTACCTATCAATAACACAGAAGAACCAGAAGAGTTATTTCTCCTTAAATAGTGTTAAAGCTCATAAGTTCAAAGGATTTCAAATGAAATGTCATTTAGACCAATGCCTTTTTTTAAGACAAGAGGAAACTCATACCCAGAAATACAAAGAGCATCATGGTAAAGTGGCTTAGAATGCTGGACTTGGAGACAAAAAGACCTAAATTCTAATTCTGACTCAAACATTTGCTATGTGTGTAATTCCAAACATGTCATTTAACTTCTCAACCTTAGATTCTTCATATATAAAATGATAATAATAGAAACTATTTTACAAAATTGTTGGGAGAATCAAGCAAGATATTATATATAAATTCCTCTGAAAACTTTAAGTGCTATGTAAATACTGGCTATTATTATTATTATTGGGGCAACCAGGTGGCACAGTGACTAGAATGCTGTCCATGAGTGAGGAAGACTCCTCTTTCTAAGTCCAAATCCAGCCTCAGACAATTACTAGATGTGTGACCCTGGATTAAGTCACTTAACCCTGTTTGTCTCAGTTTCCTCATTTGTGAAATGAACTGAAGAAGAAAATGGCAAATCACTTCAGTATCTTTGGCAAGAAAACTTCACATGTATCACAAAGAGTCAGACACAACAGAAAATAACTGAACAGTAACAAAAAAAAACTATTATTATTTTCATGATCAAATAGATATTAAGTAGCTGATGAAGAAAGGATGTCACATGGAAGTGAGGAAGATATTATGCCCATCTTTTTCACATGCATTTATTTTTGCCAGTCTGTAGTTTACTGTTAATGATTTTTTTTTCAAATTCTATTCTTCCAAAAATGCTAAAATTACCCAAAATATTGGGAAGGAAAGTTTGTTGCTGGTTAACTATAAATAACAATACATATGTATATAAAAAGGTATACTTACAACCAGACATAAGGAAGACAAATGACCTTGCCCTCAGCAATTAGTTCTTGTGATTGCTCAAACTAGCTTGTATAGTGTGAGCTGGAATATTTAGAAGTATTAGAAAAAAAATTTTTAGTAGATTATCTTTCTGAAATTACTTGAGAGACATGGGATATCCCCATAAGGTAATTAAGCACAAATTATAATGATTTTTAAATTTTAAGTCAGGTAGAAACTTGATACAGAAATCCTGTCACTGTAGAGCAGGAAGAGGTTAAAATTAGAATTAATGGGTTATATGGGTTCCTGAGATGACTCTCTGGCCATGTTTCCAGAGAAGCTTGGCCCATGGAGACAAGGGCTCTCTTTTTGGAGAGGAAATGCCTATCACAGCCAAGGCACCCAAAATCAGACTGACTCTCCTTTTGTGAGAAAAAGCCACTGAGGATGTTCCTCTGAGTTGATGCTGGATATCTACAGTTCCTGATGCCCTAAAAAAACTGAAAAGCAAGTTTTTGGGCTCTCAATTTAATGATAGATGATGGCACCTATTCTTTTGATTAAAGAATAAAAGTAATATTTCAATTGATACCTCTAGCTCAAACTAAAGGTAAAGTTCCATAACCACGTGCCCATCAGACCTACTTACTCCTGGAAGCAAATATGGGACTAGCAGAGAACTCTCCAGCAGTGGCTTAGTGAGAGCAACTTGGCAAAAAATAGCATGTCCCACCAGACCAATAGGGAACAGATTTCATTTCCCCCTGATGAACAGGGAGTTGGTTTTCTACTTCTGTATATTGGACGCATTTTTCTACATGTGTTCCCTTACATATATGTCCCCTTATTATATTCCGTCTTCTCATTGATATATGTATTTGTGGACAGGAGTGAACAAAATTTATGGGAAAATATACAAAATGCTTTGCAAACCTTAAAGCACTTTATGTACTATTATTATTTTTTGGTATTATTATCATCATGATTGTTGTGGTTGCTGCTGTTGTTATTGTTGATATAATCTGACTTTTAGCATTTTATTTTCTTTATGACTTATCTCTCGAGCCAGAATGTGAATTTCTCAAGGGCTGGAGTTATGTCTTTTCTCTTTTTTAGTTTGTTCCCCAAAGGGGCTAGTGGAAGACAGGGCCATAAATAGATATTCAATGACTAGCTGCAATATTCCCTGGCCCAAAATTCAAACTTTTGGCCCTCACCTCTTAGTCATTATGGGTAATGCAATTATCTGTGTTCACCACTAGAGGTCATTCCTTTACAGAAGTCTTCCTTCCCCAGTCAACCAATTCCATACAGCAGAGATGAGTATATGAGTGTCTCAAAGTAGGGCATGCTAATTTATTTCCTCTCCAACACAGCCTCAGGGCCATCAGAGCCTCTGATGCCAGGGCTCATGCTGTGTCAACTGCAAAATGACAACACTGCAAATAAGAAAGGTCACTGCATCCAGCTCTTGAGAGTTACCGCTCACCTAAAGTCTCCCCTTCTCCCTTAGCAGTGTTCCAGCTTGGGTCTTTGATCCATTTTTCCCTATTGAATACCCCAGCAGGAGAGAGAAGAAATTGGTGAGTGGTGTTGTCACAGACAAGCAATGAGGGTCTAGAGGGTCTGGCCCTTAAATAAAGGCATGGTTCCAGGAGGCCTGTGCCCACCCTGGGAGTTTCTGACCTAGCCAATGACAGTCTGGTGCAACACAGCTGTTCTCACCTTGACTGCTGCTGTGTCCTAATAATAGTGTTTCACCTTTTAAAATGGACCCTTTTAAACTGCCAGTCATACTTAGAGATGTCAAAGTTCATAAGATAGAGTAACAGATTGGGAGTCAAAGGACTGAGCATGACTTGCTTAATATCCTGTAAACTTGGGCAAAAAACTTCCTTTCCTCATCTGTAAAATGAGAAGCTTAGACTAAATCCCTTCCAGCTCCAAATCTCCAATTTTTGTGAGTCTATCAGCTAGGTGGTGCAGGGGATACAGTGCCAGACAGACTCAGCTTCCTGGGTGGGAACCAATCTAACCTTGTAACCCACGGCAAGTCCTTTAACTCCATTTGTCTAACTTTCTCATTTGTAAAATGAGTTGTAGAAGGAAATGACAAATCAGTATCTTTGCCAGAAAATCCCAGATGGGGTCACAAAGACTCAACAATAACGAGCCTATAATTTCAAGGTCAGAAGGAATATCAGAAATCATCGAATCTGTCCCATCCTGCCTGATTGATGGATCACTTCTACTATTTGTCCCAAAAAGTAGTTGTTCATTCTCTGCATGTATATTACTGTGGTAAGAAGCTCATTACCTCCTAAGAGAGCATGTTTCCTTTTTGAATTTAATGTTAGGAAGTTCTTTCTCATGTTGAGCTGTACCTGGCTACTTTTAATGGACAACTAAGAATTGTCCCCTAATTCTTGAATGGAAAAAAATCATCTTTTTTCCATATTATAATCCTATGAGTATGGTAATATATTCTCCCTCAATCTTATCTTCTTTGGACTAATCATCACTAATTTCTTCAAATTATCTTCATATTACAGGATTTCAAGTTTTCTTCCTAACCTGGTCATCAGTATGATGGCAGGATTTAGAGACAGTAGGAACTCCCATATACACACACTTTATCCTGTGAATGCACTCAAGCTTGTCCATGTTCATTTTAAAATGTTCCTAAAACTGAACACAATATTTCAGATACAATCTGACTAGTTGCAAAGATCAATGAGACTATGCCATTTATGACCTCCCAGTGATGGGGAGATCACCTTGAAACCTAAGACTCCTTTAATCCAAGGACAAATTCTCTCATTCTACATTAAAATATCATTATTCCTGAAAGAAGTAATTCATTGACAAATTCACTTTAAAATGTAAGAAACTGATACCTGATCTTTTTCTTAAAATTTGATGGAGCAGGAAAGAAGGGGAAAGGAGGGAATTGCCTCAAGAGAAAGTATGTAAAAAAGGAGAGATTATAAGGAGTCCAAAAACAAATATTGCCCCAAGCAAAATAGGTCATAATCTACTCATATAGTCAATTCAATTTGTGATTCCATTCATTTAAATGTTCTCTTCAATGATGCTCATTCATACCTGTCCAACCTGTCCTGTATCCTCCCATAGTATCACTGCATAAACACCATGGATTTGATAGGAGGCCTTGCATTCTCTTGATGTTTCAAAGCTACCAGTGAAACATTTGGGCTGCATGGAATTTGTTGTTCCGTCTTTTCACCACGTCATCTGTCCTGCAGCTACACTAGGAAAATCTTGGGCTTTGCCATGCACCCTGCTACTGAACTCTAAGGATTTCTGGGACTTTTCCTTTGTCTTGTTCCTTCTATAAATGCTCTCTCCTCCCCAAATGGAATATGAGTTTTTTGAAAGCAAAAAATGTTTCATTTTTCTACTTGTGTCTCCAGCATTTAACATAATGCTTGGTACATCATAAGCATTCATTTTGTATTTCTTTATTATCCTTTACTTCAATTTTTCTAGTAAGTTTCTAACCTTATATTTGTTGCAATTTGTTCACCTCTGTAATAAACTCATATATGTCTCCATTGTCTTTTCAATAATACTCATTTGTAATTCCTTGGAGACCAGTTTTCTAATGCCTCACAGTTTATTGCAACACCAAGTATATTAGTGTTAGTTAATTATTTTAATAGATTATTAAATGTTATTAAAAAAGATTTATATTTTTAAGTCAATCCAGACCATTCTCCTACTCTTCTTTAATTTGGGGCCCAACATGCTATACATTTGTATTGTCTTAGGTATATTAAATGAATAAGCTCAATAAATTGTCCATAATGTAATATGCCCTATCCTGGGCAAAATACATTTTTCATCCTCATAATGTCTCTTGTATGGGTAATTAGGGTATACTTTTTTGAGTGGTCTTAGATCTCTTTCAGACTGCCATGTTTCAGAGCTTAATGAAACCAGAACAATGTTATATGCAAACAAGAATACCTAGAACAAGGGGCAAATAACATAAACATATTTTAAAAATTCTTAACTAACGAGTCAGGGAGGTTGATGTCATACAAAAATAGATAGGGGAACAGATTTGGACTCTGGACCGGTTTGCCAATCCATGATCTAAGATGACTGTTCAGTTCATAGGAATTCATATTCAACTTGGATTCTAAAAAGATCTTTTTAACCACTTTGGCAAATACATTTGAGAAAGACATGTTTCCCTATTATTCCTTGCTGGATACTAATGACTAAGTTTATCTTTCTTATTACAAAGTTTTAAAGAAATCTTGACTAATTTTGATGTAGAGATAAGAGACATTGGACAAGATTCTTTAAGGCAGTATTTTGTGCAACTAAAAAAATACTTTAAAAAATTATCAACAATTAGTGAGATACTATATGCTCCACAGCTTTTAGTCAATTTTGTGACAATAAAAAGGTAAAACATTGCTTATTTATTCCCTACCAATTGTCTGATTGTTTTATACTAAAATTCTCATTGAGGATGCCCTTGATGGATGTACAGATGACTTTCATAAGGATTTTAGATAAATAAGAGAAAAAGCAATATAGGTTGTTAGTTGTTAGTGTTTTCAGTTGCCTTTTTTGATATTAAGACCTGAATTTTTTCCCACACTTAGTATTCTTAACCTTCTTTCAGACCTCCTGAATATCAATCCCTCTATGCCCTCCCAATTAGGTTACTTCCAGCACATATTTCTACATCCATCTAATCCAACTAGATCCTCTAATCCATAGGTTTTTCTTTATTCCCACTTGTTGCATTTCTAACTTCTCAGTAAGCACATCTGAGAAAGCAATGTTAGAGTCAACATATAATGGCTCTGTTCTTTTTTTAATTAAAACATTTTTTAATTTGTTTTTGTTCCTTTTTAATGGCTCTGTTCTTAATGCAAAAAAAGTTTATCATAAAAAGAGTTTACAGATCTTTTTCATTTTTTTGCTTACTTTTTTTATTGAAGCTTTTTATTTGTATAACATATGCATGGGTAGTTCCCCAACATTGATCTTTACAAAGCTTTCCATTACAAATTTTACCCCCAGTCCCCTCCCCTCCCCTAGATGGCAGGAAGTCCACTACATGCTAATAATGTTGAAATGCTTGAGAAGTTATGCAAGAAAAATCCTATCTACAAGAAAAAAAAGAATCAGAGAAAGGCAACACAATGCAAACAAATGTCAGTAGAGATCATGAAAATGTTACGTTGTGGTCCATATTTCATTTCCCTCTCTCTGGGTGTATATGGTATTCTTCAGTGAACAATTGGAACTGGTTTGAGACAATTCTTTGTTGCAGAGAGCCATGTCCATCAGAATTGATCATCATGTAATACTGTTGTTGCTGTGTATGATGATCTCCTGGTTCTGCTCGTTTCACTCAGCATCAGTTCATGCAAGTCTCTCCAGGCCTCTCTGAAATCGTCCTGCTGGTCGTTTCTTACAGAGCAATAATATTCCATAACATTCATATACCATAATTTATTCAGCCACTCTCCAATTGATGGGCTAGATCTTTTTCATTTTTTCATTTTTATCCTACTTGTTGTCCCCTTTAGGTTTTCATCTTCAAATCCCCTAAGGATAATTTAGTTGGGAGTCTCACCAATTAAAAATATTTTTAACCTTCACTGTTTCTGTGCATTCATGAAGCAAAATCAATCAAACTCTCCTAATATCTTTTTCCATAATATTTTAAAAGCAAGTTTGTAATCCAGTGCTGTCCAGAGAATTTAGATAATTTACTTACAGTCACAGGTTGTAAACTGAAGAATTGTAATTTGAACCCAGATTTTTTAAGTCCAAATTCATTGCCCTTTATACAATGACATATTTCTCCTAGCACCTAATTGATTTCACTTTCTCATCTTTTTGAAAATGTATCCGCATAGTCTAGAATAGTGGGCCAGTCTCAGAGTCAGGAGACCTGAGTTTGAGTCTTATCTTTAAAACATTATTGCTGTGTGACTGACCATAAATCACTTAATCTCTTCTGCTCTAGACAGCTCCCTAATAGTACAAATAGTAGAGAAGGCTTTGAGTGACATTGAAAGAGGCAATTTTCTCATTTGAGAAATTCATTTAACTATTAAATCACAGTTTGTAGGCCCTTCTTTAAATGCTGGAGAAGAGATGTAAGGGAAAAAAAAACCTCCTCAGTGAGATTAAAACCTGATTAATACTAAATTGGAAAATGCTTTAAAATAAAGAAAACTACCATAGAGCGTAAAGTAAATATATTGTTTTTTTAAGTCAATATGGGATGCCAGGGATGCTCATTATTGCTTAAGGGGCATTTCTATTTGACTTGAACACTATTGTTACCTTTATTGCCATTTCAAGGAATTTTACATAATTTTTACATGTAAGTAGCGTATATTTGGGCGAAGGAGAATGTTTAAGGTGACATTTTGCCCTACTATTGAGAAACTATAAATTTATCTAAGGACCTAAGCTTCTTGAAGGCAGGGGCTGTTTTTTTTCAACTTTAGAATCTAGCATAGTGTCTGACACAGTAAAAACTTAACTTGTTTAAGATGGATGCAAATGTTTTCTATTGTCAATAAACAATAAACACTAGTACATCTTTTATTTTTCTACATCTCTCAGTCAATTAAGTGCTGTGAAATGTATCTGTTGACTGATTGAAATTTGAAGGAAAACTGCCTATTTCCTCTTAATGTCCTCAGAAAAGTACTTTAAATGTGTTATATGGGTTTATCACTAAAATTTTACATAGATGAAGGAGTAGGCATGTAAGTCAGTAGTTGTCAATGTTTTCTCATTTGTTTTTTGTGTGTGTTTTGGATCAATCCCAAGTGTTTTTCAAAGTCTTAAAATACTTTTATAACCTATTCCTCAAACCCCTCAGAAGTGTTTCCTCCAGGACCAAATTTCTTTATGTATACTTGATATATATGAAGTTACCCCAAAGCATTCCTAGGTTTGGGCTGAGGCTCAGCCAGCTACAGATGTGTCACTTTGGCTTTTCTCTCATCCCTTAAATACTGAGTCTGATGTGAAAGCCAAGGATAGGTGATGTCTTCTGGAGTGTGGAGATGCTGCTCTATCTAGCCCTCTTCCTCACAGTACAGAGGAGAGATAACAATGCTGACAGAAATTTGAGCAGCAAATTCCATGAGCTAAAAACATTACAGTTGAAATAGTTTTCATTGGTGCAGTGTCTTCCTAACAAAAAACCACATGTAGCCTCTTGGCCTTTTGTTATATGTCATATATACCACAATCCATTAATGAAATTATCCTGTTCACAAGGAAGAAACTTCTTTGCCTGTGGCTTCAAGGCTCAAGAAACCATTCTTAATTCTCTTCCTGCTATGAATGGCTTAAGTATTCTAGAAACCCCTCCCCAGGTAAAACAAAAACTCTCAAATCACACTTTGGAAGCACAAACTTACAGCAGGGGGCTGCTGGGAAATGGAAGCATTGACAACTCAGTCTGGTGTGCGGAAAGGTGCTTTGGGTCTGGATAACTCTAGTTTACATGCATCTTTAAAGGCAAGGTCATAAAGAGCATCATGCTTTATAAATAATGGCTCAAACACAAATAGAGCCTGAGAAGGATTGCTAGTTACCCATAGTCCTTTGTACCTTAAACCCAAAGTCATCTAATATAGTGTTATGTTCAAGTAATGATGAATTAATGAAAAAGCATTGGTGAAGCATTTGCCCTGTGCTAAGCACTGTGCAAAACACTGAAGAATCAAATCAAATGGAAAAGAAACTTTGCTCTCAACTGAAATAAATGTGTATGTATATGTTGTGCATATATGTATATACACATGTATGTATGTGTAGTATATGTGTGTAGCATGTGTGTATGTGTGTGTAGGTATGGATGGATATAGTGTATATATAAATATATATGTGTAGTGAATACTTATACATGCATATAGGTTCATACCTATTTATACTAATATGTATATATGTAGTATTTACATGTTTGTCTATATATATGAGCATGTGTTTATACACACATAATTAATATGTGCATATAGGCAGATACCCTATTTATCCACATGCATTGTGTGATGTATATGTGTGTGTGTGTGTGTATAATTGTGTGTATACATACATCCATACCCACATATAGGAATGGTGACCAGAGAATGATATTTTAGTTTAGAAAATTATAGGTATGATGAAGGGAATCATAAGAAATAAATTGACATACCCTTTCTAGTAACAATGGCAGGATGATTTTGATTTTGATTATAGAACTAAAAATCAGGGCGATCAAAAATGGACTAGATAAAGTGTTCCACATGAAACATTTGTGTTATACCACATGCCAAGGGGTAGGAGTCACAGAACTGAAAGGGTTAAGTCCTCCAAGGCAGTAAAGTAAATATGTTTTCAGCATACAGATAAGCCTCTAACTCTAATTCACAGGAGATTTTCTAGGGCCCATGCAGAAGAACCTATCTACTTATGGATCTAAGAAAGAATTGTGGACTTTAAGGAGAAGAAATGGATATGCAAACCTGGATAAAAGCCAGCAAAACAAAGTATTCACTACAGGGAGCTATGTTCACCAAAGATGATTCACCAGATGGACATGTTAAAATTGCAACACAATCATAAAAGGGAGAAGCAAACCTATGGACCTTGCCCTTGTGTGTACCACAGAAATCAGCATAGCATGGTGCTATGTATACCAAGGAGCTGCTCAAAGTCTATCAATATTTCTTTCATCCAATACAATATGTCCTCTATTTGGTCCCTTATCAGTCTGACTGCTTAAAGAATAGCTTAGGGACATTTTAGGAAGGGCTAAAGAAGTCAGATGAAGAGATTCTCAGAGTTCCCTGGGATAAGCCAGAGATATATTGTGTAAGAGTCTTGGGACTAATTGAGACATGAGTTAGATAACAGATTCTTGTTGTTGCAAACGATTTCAAGGTCATTTAATCTAACCCACTTGTTTTGACAAATAAAGAAATAGGTCCAGTGAGTCAATAAACATTTATGAAATGCCTACTATGGATCAGGTATCGATTAAGGCACTTGAACTACCAAAAAAATGTCAAAAGACAATTTTTGCCTTCAAGAATCTCACAATCTAATGAGCGAGACAACATACAAACAGCTATGTATAAGCATGCTATATTTAGGATAAACAGGAAATAATTAAAAGTGAGAAAACACTAGAATCAAGAAGGATTGAGAAAAACGTCCTGCCTTTTAGGTGGATTTGAAGGAAGCTAGATAGTGGACAGGCATATACACAAATATGTACATATAAGATAATATGAGGAGGGAAGGTGAACATCAGCATCATCTTCCTGTAGGAGGCAGCAAGCTGAGTCTTGAAGGATTATAAGAGGTAAAGGAGCACATTTCAGATATATCGTGTCAGATGATGCAAAGTCAAGAAAACAGAAATGAGGGCTGGAGTTTAAGTAATAGTATAGTTTGATTGAAATGTTATTGGAATATCATTCTTACGAGGAAAATGAGTTGTGATTTTGAAATCCCTGATTACAAAAGAACTTTTCACTGTAAACTATTCATAAGTTGGAGATTTATATATATATATATATATGCATATATATATATTTATCTACACACATATATACATATATGTGTATATATATACATATATATACACATATATGTATCCTAGGATTATAGGAGATGGGATATTGTATGCAGGGAACAGTAATCAAGCCAATTTGGCTGAAACATAGAATATGTGAGGGGAATAATATTAAATCAGTATAGAAAGAAATATTAGAATTTAGAACTATGCCCAAAAGGCAATCAAACTGTTCATTTGATCCAGCAATACCACTACTAACTAGATTTATATTCTAAAGAGATTATAAAGGGGGAAAGAGGATCTACTTGTACCAAAAAATAGCAGGTTTTTTTTTTGTGGTGGCAAAGAATTCAAAATTGGGGTAATTCCCATTAATTGGGGAATGACTGAACAAGTTAGTATGAATGTAATGGAATATTATTATAATATAAGAAATAATGAGCAGGCTAATTTTAGAAAAACCTAGAAAGACTTATATGAACAGATGCAAAGTGAAGTGAGCAGAAACAGAAGAACATACTATGATCAAGCATGAATGAATGATTTAGCTATTCTCAGCAACACAATGATCCAAGACAATTCCAAAGAACTTATGAAAAAATGTTATCCACATCCAGAGAAAGAACTAATATAGTCTGAGTGCACATGAATACATAGCATTTTCATTTTGTTTTTTCATGTTTTTTTTTCTTTTGGTCTCTTTCACATGGTTTACATGTACATATATAATTAATATAAAATTGCTTACTGACTTATATAAGGGGGGGTGAGAGAGAAGGAGAAAATTTTGGAACTCAATTTTTTTGAAGAAATGTTAAAATTTGTCTTTACATGTAATTGGAAAAATAATACATAAAAAGAAAGAAATGCTGGAGTCAAATTATAAAAGGCTTAAAAAAACTAAATGAAAGAGTTTGTCTTTTATTCTAGAGGTAATAGGGAATGATTAAAGCTCCTTGAGTAGGGCAATGACATTGTCCAATTTGTTCTTTAAAAATATCATTTTGGGAGCAGCTAGGTAGAACAGTGGATAGAGCACCAGCCCTGAAGTCAGGAAGACCTGAGTTCAAATCTGTTCTCAGACACAACATTCCCTAGCTGTGTGACCCTGGGCAAGTCACTTAACCTCAATTGCCTCAGCAAAAAGCAAAAAGAAATAATATCACTTTGACACCTATAAAAAGACCAGAAGTAGGGAAATCAAGTAGGCTGTTTTAGTAGTCCAGGTGAAAAGTGATGAGGGTCTTAACTAAGGAGATGTTTCATAAGGGGAGAAAAGAAGATAACAGAGTTGACAGAATGTGGTTACTGATTGACTTTGAAGTGTGAGAGATTAAAGAATTGAATAGAAGTTTGAGGCTGTGGATTCTTCTGTCTAGAAAGTGGTGTAACTCTCAAGAAGATAGAGAGTGTGGCGAAGGGAAAAACAACGAATCCTAGAACTTCTATCATGACCTTTATTGCTTCTGTTCCCTCATCTTTCAGATGGTTGAGAGAATAAAAATATAGCCTTACCTTTACAGGAAATTAGTCAAAAGGAATTTAAATAGACTTGGACAGAATTATGAACACTACATTTCTCAATTGAATGTTTATCCAAAGGACAGCCTGATTTCTGTACTATTTTAGCCCATAAAATTATTTTGCTAAGAGAGCACTCAGGACCATGTCAGATTTCAAGGAAATCATATATTTTTTTAACTTTGGGGAAAGCTAGTTCTCAGAATTCTTAAAGGACTAAATATGTCTTCAGTTAGTAAAAGCCCAGCTTTATTTAGTGAGGTAAACATAAGAAATTGAAAAGGGCTCTCATCACATGTTGAAATAGGGAGAAATCAAATATTTAATATTCAACAATAAACCTGCAGAGCAATTACATTGCTGGGAAATGCCTCACAGGGTAACAAAGTTCCCAGGACAACTCAAAAATGTTTCCATTACTTTGCCTGTCAATCAGTGTTGCCAATGATCTAATTAGGGCATTTTAGGAAAGGGAAAAATACCCGATGAGGAAAAATGCTGCAGCCAAATCACTAAACCATCTTTCACCCTCCCTTGTTCTGCTCAAAAGAAGAGATCTTTTAAAAAAAAGTAAATACTGCATTGCAGAAAAAATATTTTGTTTAAGTTCTTTACATTTATCAAGTTCTGGGTTTGTCTTTCTCTATCTGTATTTAATCTACTAGAAGGCAGGCATTATTAGTTCATTTAAATTCATTCTACAAAAAGGAAGAGGTTTAGGTATAAAGAAGGGAAGATGAGACAGACAGAGTTGAATGTGCTTCCCTCTACAAATGCAGACTTCAACCTTTCCACCTTCACCTCCTCTTCAAGTCTCAGTTTTTCACCAACCTTCCCTGTCAATGGAGGCATCCTTCTGTTTTGTATGTACAATAGACCCAGATGACTATCTGTCCCTTTCTCTCATTCTCATGACAATTATTAGTCTACCAACTTGTAAAATCATCTATGTCACTGATTTTCTAATCATCCATGTCAGCTTCTTTCTTCACTTTTCTCAACTTTTCAGTGTTCTCAGTAATCATCATTTTCAGTCTCTGAGAATAAAAGACGTGACTTCTCCTTCCGTACTATTTTCTAAGGCAGCCAGATGATATAAGGGATGGCATAGTAGGTCAGGAGTCAAGAAGACCTATGTTCAAATTTTGTAACAGATACTTACCAGCTATATGACCTGAGCAAATCACTTAAACTCTGTTTGCCTCAGTTTTCTCAACTATAAAATAAAAATAACAATTACATCTACATCCCAGACCTGTGGTGAGAATACATGAGATAAAATTTATAGTATTTAGTACAATGCCTGACATATGATAGGCACTTAATAATTGCTTGTTTCTTTTCTCTTTCCCATTAGTCTACAAACATGCTCTTTGTTGTTGAGCCCTTTCAATTGTATTCAACTTTCCATGACTTCGTTTGGGATTTTTTAGCAAAGATATTGGAGTGGTTTGCTGTTTCCTTATCCAGCTCATTTGACAGATGAGGAAATTAAGGTAAATGGTTTTTAAGTATTTGAGGTCAGATTTGAACTCCTGACTCCAGAACCAGTGCTCTATCCGCTGTGCCACTTAGCTGCTCACCATTTTCTTTAAATTAAGGATTGATAAGGTTAAAAAAAATAGTGGTCTAAATGTTTAATGTTTAGATAGAGATATCAAGCAATTACTATGTACCAAATACTGAGTATAAAAACAGAAGTAACATAGTCTTCATCCTCATAGATTTTCATTTTCACGGGGAAAGAAAATACATAAAGGGGCACCAGAAAAAGTTCTGTAGGGAGGAGGAGAGGAAAGGAAGGTCCCATGGTATGGGTTCCTCAAAGTGGCAGGGTGGTAAGTAGGGAGAAGGAGAATTCTAGAGAGAATCCAGCCATAGTGAGCCCAGAGGGGATAATGAACCATAGAACTCCTGAAGGGAGGTACTCTGTCTAATTTTCTTCAGCCCTAATTTTTGTACTTTAATATCGTGATCATTAGTGATTGGTGACTGCTGTTGTCTCCTCCTCTGCCACTATGATTAACAAACATAATTAAGTACTGTTCAAAAAAGATATCTGGTAGTGATACATAGACTCCACTGTGCTTGGCAGAGGCAGACACTTGCAGGAGAAGGAACACCCAGATAAAAAGGAGCAAACCTTAGGTTGATATTGGTAAATTCCAAGCATATGTTTTTTATTACTGATGGGTAAATGGTATAGACAAAAACCAGCTCCCCTAAGATCAAGACTGGATGAGAGGTTGAAGGGATGGGGCAGGATAAGTAAGTCTGTATCTCCTGGTTAGCAATTCAACAAAAGGAAGATTGAATAGTAGTTAAAGGTGAGAAGGGATGGAGAGAAGATGGAGGAATTTCCAGTCACAGAACCTGGAGATGGAAATTTCCTGTCATAGAATTGAGTCAAAAAGCAAATGCGGGGGGGGGGGGGGGGGG